>CM072518.1:57006093-57043593 GCA_036898135.1 Oncomelania hupensis
CCGCCGCCGAGACCACCGTAGCCGCCTAGTCCACCGTAACCACCAGCGCCGTAGCCGCCGTAGCCGCCGCCGCCGTAGCCTCCCTTGCCACCGTAGCCGCCGCCGAGACCGCCGGCAAAACCGTAGCCAACTCCGCCTCCATAGCCACCAAGTCCGCCACCGTAGCCAACTCCGCCTCCGTAGCCGCCTCCAAGTCCTCCACCGTAGCCACCGTAGCCGCCAAGACCTCCACCGTAGCCACCGTAGGCGCCGCCGCCAAGTCCGCCACCGTACAGAAGATCGCCAGCGAAGGCGCCAACCAGAAGGCAGGACAGGACAACAAATGTGCTCTGCTGTTAACACCGAACACAGCACACATTATACAGTAGTTTTCAAGGGCAGTATAAATTATAATAACAATCGCCAATGGAGGTCATGTGCTGGTTAGGTAAGTAAGAACCTTAATGAGCGCCTCGGGTGTATTGACCACAGCCTTGAGCAGCTCTTGAGCTTGAAAGCGCTAAATAAGAACAATAAAAAATAAGAATAGGATTATTTTTAAATATAAAAATAATTACATAAAGTATGAAATAAAATAAAATAAATAAATAAATAAATAAATAAACCCACCTTTCCTTACTGCATATAAACAACAGACATTATATTATTTACTTTTCTACAATTCCCAGATTTTATTCAGCTGAAAAACAAAACGCATCCCAAAGACAAATTGTTTTTCATCACATATTCTTCTGTCACAATCTTGGATTTTACTCTTAATATTTTCCTTTCCCTTCAATTTCAAAACTTTCAATTCGTAAAGAACAATTGTTATATTTTTTTAGGGAAACAGTTTCGTTTCTCTTCAACCCGAAGTTTATATTGTAATTGAACGGGCAGTTAATAAAGTAATCTTGATCGAGGAATTCAAGGTTAAAACATATGCTATAGATCTGAAAGAGTGCCGAGCTAGGAGAAAGAAAAATAAATAAGCATTTCATGACTTTTACACATTTTGCTATCTTTAAAAAAATTACAACATGCTATTGAATAATATTGAATGACATCAAATCCGTTTGTAGTTATTTTTTTATGTTATACAAAATACCTAAACGTTTGTTAAAATGGTTCATCTCTAGGAAGACGCCAACAACAGCAGATATACACTTTTCAGTAAAATAGTAGGCTAATTCCAAGGTATCACACTGAAAATATATAGCTTTTGCTTTAGTAACATCCTTATATTGAAGTACAACATGTTTTTGCTATGTGTTTTTCTTTCTAAACATCATAAATAACACACAACACCTCTATTGGGAAAAAAAATATTTCGGCGAGTCTCCTTTCTTCAGTTCTTTAGGACAGACTCAGTTGAAACTTAATATAAAATGTTTAACAGATAGAAGACCCGACCATAATAATATGTTCAAAAACCTGCATAGCAGCGTATCACGTTAACATTTACTGAAGTATCACGAAGCAGGCCATAAGACGTTAGCTTTCAACTATTAACAAAGCCTTTTAGCGAAATACATGTGTAGAGAATATTTTCATCTAGTGTGTTTTACTTCTTTCTATCTTATTCTTGTCTTCCTGACAAGATTAGTGAAGAGGACTAAAATAAAACGCAGAGGACTAAACTTTTTTTTTTCCCAGTACACGTTTTCGATGAAACAATTCGTCGGAAATGAAACGCCAAAATATAGGAAAACATTTCAAGACTTTAAAACTGCGAGGCCACTAGAAGATCCGACACACTTCGACTGCTTGAAAAGTCACTTACCATGATGACGAGTTGTGGAGATTGAAGACCCAAGGCAAGACACGAGCAACGGACTGTTGTAGGAGTCGGAAGGCAGGTAGCTCGCTCAATCACCTGTCCTCGGCCCCCTTTTATCCTACCTGTTCAGCCCAATAAAACTGTTTATTGTCACCATGGGCTCCGCTCGCAAGGAAGTGTTGGCTCTTGATTATGCAAAGGCGGGCAACTCACAAAGGCCGCGGAACACTGAGTATCATTTTAAGACCGCGTATGACGACAAGCCACAAGGTATAGGCAGGCGCTCCTCCGTGTCGCCATCGATGACACCGATGTGAACCGTGGCGGTGTGTGCAGAGTATCCCCGGACTAATACGTATCAATACCGCCTGTATTGCAAGCGCCGCTCCTTGTTGTCATCGATGACCAACATTTGCCCCCTATGTATGCAAATCCCTGTTTTTTAATGGTCATACCTCGCTGCTAAGATCGTGAAGGCCCCCAAAACCTTAAAAACCTTTTTAGGAAATGCATTAAAAAAAAACAAAAAAACAATCTGTCCCGCCCTTGATTCTAAACTTATCTTCAACAGTCATCACTGTGACATTCTTCTATATCTTTTTCTTCTTCTTTTTTTCTTTCTTTATATTCGGAAGATTAAAATCACAGTCGCGTGAAGGAGAGTGACGCTTTTGTCAACTTAGAGGGATTTTGGCTGGAGTTCGATAAACACCGATGTCACGGGGATCGGGCATAAAGTGGGTTTTTCTGATACATTAATATGTAAATGTATCAGTTTTCTACTCCACAAAACGATTTTTTTTATACATCAGCCAATACTGTGTTGACTCCCTTGTCTCTTGTTAATGATCTGATGACAGAGCTTTCCGAGTGGTTTTTTTTGTGTGTGTTTCAAAATTTTTTTGGACTGCAGTTTTATTATTCATGAGTGGACCGGGGCACGGGATGCAACAAGTTGGCGTTTTTGGTATGTATTTATTTATACTACTCAAAATAATACAAGGGCCACTTGGACATATGGGTCTCTCTTTAAATCAGATGCATTGTTACAAAAGAAGCAAAAGCGCTGCCATTTATACCCAGAAAAAAGCGCCGATTGTTGAACTGAACTCAGAAAATGCAAGCCGTTCGCGTGCAAATAACTTTTTAATGTAAAAATTTTTGCTTTATTAGCAAGACAACAGAAAATTAGGGTATTTTTTTGGTAAAAATTGGTTTGTTTTTCAACTCGGTGCAGAAAGTTCAAAACTCACACATGTGATTATTTGTCAAAATAAGATTGTCTTGAATGTTACTGTACAGGATAAGTTTTAAAATAAGCAATATAAGCGATATTATTAATAGCAGCAAAAAATAATTAAACTAAATTATTTTGAGTAGTATATATTACCCCAAAATGGGCAACGCGCCTAGAACTGTCGAGTTCGCAAAATATTAGCAATAACGATTTTTTTGCTTTTGTTTGTTTGTTTGTTTGTTGTTTTGCTTTTTTATTGGCAGTAATTATTTAGTTGTTATTTTTGCATCATCATCATCATCATCATCATCATCATCATCATCATCATCATCATCATCATCATCATCATCATCACCGTCGTCGTGATCATCTTCGGCAGCAGCAGAAGCAGCGCCACCGCAACCACCACCATTATCAGCAGCAGAAAGTCATACATAACTTTGTTGAGCAAATTCAAATTCTCACAATCTAACTTGCGTTCTAATCAGATATCCAGCCAAGTAAAAAAATTAGTTGATAACCATTTTAATGAACAGACAAAAAAAAGTTATTATAATTGCAATGTTACAAAAGTGAGAAGGGAAACTTGACTTGATCTTCGTACTTGGTTACCACTTTGTTGCCCTTGTCCCCTATCTGAATGGTACAGTATAACGACTGTTACTTTTCCTGACTCTGTACAGTTTTATCTCGACACTGTACACCTTTATATTATCTTCTACGTGATCAACAAGGTCAGGTTTCGCTTCCTCTGAGAAAGGAAAGAACAGGTGATATTGGATTACATGCAATCGCTCCTTACTCCTACGGATGAGAGTACAAACCAAGGACTAGTATGTGAACCCAGGCATTGCATCGCGCGGACTTTAAAAGGCCCCATTTCGAAGGCTTTGTTTACTGTTGGCGAACACGGGTTTACCTTAAAACTCGCCTTGTTATTACATTAAACTATGATAAAGTGGACTTTCGTTGCTCAAACCATCCGCTAGAGTTTGAATATTCCATTTCGGTCCTGACAGGAAGTTGTTTCCCCCCCCCCCCCTTTTTTTTTTTAACGATTAAAAAAAGGTTGCCTTTGACACTATTTCTGAGTGAGCCACGCGGTTTGCAGTGTGCGTTTTTGGTGTGTAGAATAGGAAAGGGTCCATTTTATCAGCCTAAAACGATAACCCTTACGAGCAATTTTTTTAAACGAGTTCTGCCTTTTACCGGCTTTGGTATAAGTTATTCTTAGCTGCAGAATGTTGGCTAGCTCTTGCACACACAAAAATAGGACATTTATTCATGTAAAAAATAAGTATACTTTCCAATTAGATATTGTTTTTGTAATCGTTTTAGTGGTGCAACACTCACTGTGAATGTCAAAAGGATCTGTCGATGGGGCTTTTTTTTGGAGTAAAATTTACGTCCCCGGACACATTAAGCGAATAGGGGACGATTGTCGACTCGATGGGACTGACATGATCAAAGCGAGTCCCTTTAAAGAAGCTCACGTCCTATAAAGGTGTTGCTAAGCTACACAAACACACCCACCTAGCACTAGGTTGGTTCCTTCTTCCCCATACTGGTCGCCATGGATTGTGTTCAGTCGTCTGTGCGTCACACGATGCCTCTAAAGGCAACACATAGGCGCTTCGGGAGGCTTGAGTAAGATCATGTGTCGGTAAGCGCTTTGAGCAACCTTTGAGCTGGAAAGGCGCGCTGTATAAGAACAATTAAATTGATGAATTGATTAAAATTTTGATTTCCTGGTGGTTACAGTTTTAGGTTCGATTTTCCAGTAATTTTTTTGTGTAATTCTTCTAGTTCTTGAGATTGTATTAACTTGTTATGCTGCAGCCAAATTGTCAAATTTCACCTTTGAGAAATGTAGAAAACAAACAAAATAATGATGATATTTGTTAAAACAATTTATATAATCTTGTCAAACATCATGACGTAAAAAACCTGTATACGAGTGTTTTAGTGCATGGATGACTCATAAAGGTCAGACATTGCAAGTTGATTAGTAGATACATAATCCAACACAAATTTGATTGTATCACAAATATTATTCACGGTCTCCTTTACCGCATAAAAATCGGTGTTTGTGCGTGTTTTACCAGTTTTACGCATGCGCCGAAGATAGAAAACATCAATAAAAATGCACATTGTTATGCACAATAAAAGACTTCCAACCTCGAGCTACCTTAACTAAGGACCACGAGACTATTTTGTTTGTAACGATACAATGGTAATAAATATCACCGTCCCCGGAAAAAAATCTTCGCCACATCTTTTATGTCCAAGTATTAACGTGCCATCGGAGGATCTTGCATACTATTCATCCAATATCCTTCAAAAACTAATAACTGAACCTTTCGCAAAGTTCATGGAATTTCACCGCGATATAACAACGTTTTGGCACGGACATTTTAACTTTCTTTGTCCATGGCTTTTCCCACTTGTAAATCAGCCGACACGGCGTGAACACATTTTATTTCATCGTTCTATCTTATATATCGCTTTTCCAGCTCAAGATATGCTCAAGGCGGTGGCCGACACAGAAACTTGAGGGATATGCATTTAGCTAAAGACGAACTTAAAATATTTCAAAGTATCGCTCACGCAGGACGCCACCTTAGACCCGTGTCTATGGTCCTGTACTGTATAGACAGGTTTTTCTTCTTGAATGAATAATGCCGCGTCAGCCGGAGAGGAACCCTTTGATTATTCGATGCAATTAAGGCGGAAAGAAAGCAGAGACCATACAAAGCCCAGCACAATCCTGCTCGCGACTACCGTCTAGGCAGTGTCAATGCCAATTGTCCCTGAAAGTCTACAGAACAACACATTTCCTCTACGCTAGAGCCCGTAGGATAAGACCGTGGAGATCGTTATGCCGATACTGCGCCATCGCATCCTTCGGGGCAACTGTATAGCATTAAAACTGCTGACATAAAAATGTCCATCGGGCAATATCTACTTAATAACGAAACACATTATTATTAAAACATATTATTATTAAAACATATTATTATTATTATTATTATTATTATTATTATTATTATTATTATTATTATTATTATTATTATTACTATTACTATCATTATTATTATTGTTATTATTATTGTTATTATTATTATTATATTATTATTATTATTATTATTATTATTATTATTATTATTATTATTATTACTATGATCGAGAATGGATCTAAGGCATGGAAGAATGGGTGAGTGTGAGTAGTTTTGTGTATACATGTATTAAGGAATAATTATCTGTGTGTCAAATGTGTACGCATGGGTATGTGACTGGATATCTGTTTATGCATGTGTGCTAGTGTTCATAGATTTGTATTTCGGTATGGAAGTTGTGTACGATAGTACATCAAATGTATTAATATACTGTATGTATATGCTTTTGATAGTTTTGATGTTGTTATCTCCTTCCTTCTTGCACTGCTAAACAAATATCCATGCCATGTGTTTGGACAATAATCTTGAATCTTTATCTTGAATCTTGAATAGGAAGTCAAGCGTTTAGTGTAACGGATACTATTTTTACATAATAGAAAACAAGGTGAGACACATTTTTAGTGTACAGAAACAAAAACAAGTTAATCGTTTTCATTAATTAGATTTTACGTAATAGAAAACATATAATTTAGTGTAGTTACTACCCACCAACACCAACAAAAACAACAACAAAAGCATGTCAATTGTTTAGCTAAAAATACGATTTTTACATAAACAGAAAACACGATAAGACACATTTCTAATGTGGAGAAACAAAAGCAAGACAATGTTTTGTCTAGCAAATACATGTTTATACAACAGAAAACACAATGAGACACATGTTGTGTTGTAGAAAAACAAAAAGGACGTCAATTGGCTATTTAACAAACAAGATGCATACATAACAAAAAACGCGGTGAGACATTGTCAGTATGAATGTTCTGAGGTGACAGGTCGTTCTGAGGTTGACCCTACAGCTGAGTCCCCAATGCCATCGAGGTTTATCAGGTAACCAAAATATTCTCTCCCTTCCTTTAGTCATACATAGTGTTGAATGCAGCCAATATAAATTTCCAGCGTCTTGGGAAGCTTTTAAAGGTGTTATGTGTGTTCTATCCTATCCTATACTGTCCCATAACCCGAAGGTCGTAGGGGCACCACAGATGATCGCTTAACCAGCATACTCCATCTTTCTCTGTCCTCAGCAGCCCTCATGGCTTCGCTCAGTGTCAAACCAGTCCATTCTCGAATGTTGTCCTCCCACCTCTTTTTCGGTCTCCCCCTTCTTCTACCTCCTTGCACTGTGCCTTGCAGAATGGTCTTTGCAAGGCCTGATGATCTGGTGACGTGGCCATACCATCGGAGTTTCCGTTTCTTCACCACTGTGAGCAGGTCATCGTGTTGTCCAATGGCTTGTGTGATGGTCTGTCGGACTTCAACGTTGGTGATGTGTTGGGTATAGGAAATGCACAGAAGTCTTCTGTAGCACCTCATCTCCATGCTTTGTATTCTTCGTTGGAGATCTGCTGTGAGGGTCCATGCTTCGCAAGCATATAGGAAGATGGAGATGACCAGAGAGCGCAGCAGTCTTACTTTGGAATGTAGACTGATGGTTCTGTCTTTCCAAATGGGCTTCAACCTTGTCAGGGCAGCAGTTGTTTGTGCGATCCTGGAGAGGACTTCCTGTCGAGACCCATTGTCTGACACAATGGCTCCTAAATATTTGAAGCTGTGCACTGTGTTGAGGGATTGGCCTTGTACTTTGATGTCCGTGTTGATGCCATTGGTGTTGTTGGTCATCATTTTGGTCTTCTCTGCACTTATTTCCATTCCATAAGCTCTGGAGGTGGTGTCAAGCCTCTGCACAAGCTGTTCAAGTTCTTGTTCCTCTCCAGCCAATCCATCAATATCATCCGCAAAACGAAGATTGGAGATTGCTCTGCCCCCTATGCTGACTGTGCCTTCGTGATCTGCAAGAGCATCTGACATGATGCGCTCTAGGAAGATGTTGAAGAGTGTTGGAGAGAGTAGGCATCCTTGACGCACACCGATTGTTGTTCTGAACCAGTTCCCGATGACGCTGTTATGGAGGACTGCACTGGTAGCCTTGTCATACAGGCTTTTGATGACTTCTATAATTTTAGGGCTGATGTTGCACACTTTCATGGTTGCCCATAGAGCTGCATGCCAGACTCGGTCAAATGCCTTCTTGAAGTCTATGAACACATGATATAGATGTTGTTGGTGCTGTAGGTATTTCTCACAGATTATTCTGAGGTTGAAAATCTGTTCAGTGGTACTTCGCCCTGCCATGAATCCTGCTTGTTCTTCAGCTATGATTTGTTCAGCTTGTGGTTTCAACCTGTTTAGTATTATTTTCAGGAGGACCTTGCTGGGATGGCTGATGAGGCTGATGGTGCGGTAATTTTCACACTCCTGAAGGTTACCTTTTTTGGGAAGAGTGATGACAAGCGACTGGGTCCATGGTGTAGGCCATTCCCCACTCTGCCAGATCTTGTTACAGATAATGGTGAGAGCATCAGTCATCGCTTCTCCTCCTGCTTGTAGCAGTTCCGCTGGTATGTTGTCCACTCCCGCTGACTTCCCTTTCTTCAGCGATTGCACTGCTGCCTCAACTTCTTCCCGGAGAATTGGGAGGATTTCTTCTTCTTCTCTGCTCTCGGGACATGCTAGAACTGATGGGTCTCCATTTGGTGTATGGTTGTAAAGGTCAGAGCAGTACTCTGTCCATCTGTCCAAGACTTCTTGTTCTTCTGTAAGGCAAATGCCAGACTTGCTTTGGATAGTGGAGACTTTGGGCTGTTTAACACTTGTCAGCCGCTTCACAGTCTGGTAGGCCTTCTTGCTGTTGTTCTTGTTCAAATTGTTCTCTATTTCCTGGCATTGATCTTCTATCCAGTTCTCCTTTGCTGTGCGCATGCCTTTTCGGATGTCATTGTTGATTTTTCGGTAGACATCAGCTCCCTGTGAGGTGTTCTTTTTCTTTTTTAACTCTCTTCGTTTATCACACAGATCCAAAAGTTCAGGTGTGATCCACGGCTTCTTCTTTGGTCGGTGCTTGCCAAGGATCTCAGTGGCGGCATCTGTTACAGCTGTGTGTTCTATAAAAACAACCAATTTCATTCATATTGGGGAGATGCATAATTATGGCAATCGTTCTAACCTCGTAACTCTTTTTAAACGCACCTTGAGCAAAGAAAATGAAAATGGCTCTATACAAGTCGTCGTCGTCGTCATCATCATCATCACCATCATCATCATCATCATCATCATCATCATCATCATCATCATCATCATCATCATCATCATCATCATCATGGTCACCGTAATCATCGTCATGATCACCATCATGGTCACCGTCATCATCATCATGGTCATCGTCGTCGTCATCATCATCATCATCATCATCATCATCATCATCATCATCATCATCATCATCATCATCATCATCATCATCATCATCATCATTATCATCACCTTGTAAAATTAATTTTCTTGAGCCACATTTTAATGTTCATTCAATTAAGAAACCATCTTTCACATTACCCGTTTCAAACGATTTCGAAGATGATACTCATTGATTTTTCAGTTGGCAATAACAATCACTTTCACCTAGCAAAATGACTTCTGGTGGCCTTTCAGAGTGGCTTTCTGAATAGCTTAATGACCTTTCGAACCTCTTTGTCTGAGCGAAGTGACGGATGACAATTGAAAATCTTCCCGGTAGCCAGCCGCTCTGAGAATTTTTCAATCAGATGGAAAGGTCGTAATTCTTTTTCTTCGAAAACTTTTTGTTCAGAGATAAAAACGGCTTGACCTGGTGCGGTGACATCTTATCCGACATTCTTTTCTTTCTTTCTTATTGGCTTCTCTTCTCTGTTTTACAAAATATTTTTTTTTAAATAACAGAAGAATAAATAATAATTTTTATATTAACATAGTGGCAAAAGAGCAACCTAACTTTTTGCAAGAGAGGACGGATTGACAATGCTTACGGCAAAGTTCGTCTAAATAATGGACTTAAGAAACTCGGACAGGTGTTCGGTGCGTTTTAATTTGGACTTGACTTTTTTGGATTTTCAAGAATGTTAAATTCCAGTCGATTTTCCATCGCAAGAATGCCAACTATAGTGAAGAATGTCAAACATACATCACATCCGAAGACGAAACAAAAGCAGCTGCAGCATACTTTTTTTTTTAAACCTAAAACTCCGCTACCACCGTCACAAATAGCAGCATGCATACCTACACCAACACCATCAACAACAACAATAACAACAACAACAACAACAACAACAAAAACAACATCAGTATGATGGGGGAAAAAGCAGCAGCACCATCGCCAAGTAAACGACAACAGGAACACCATCGCCAAGGAAACCACAAAGGGAACACCACTACTACAAGGAAACCAACAACAAGGGAGAAACAAAATTTAAGTCGTAGTTGTCTTGACTAATGAGATAGGACTGAAGCTGAATAAAAAACCATCAACAACAACAACAGAACCACCGCCCTCACCACCGCTAACAACAACAATAAAAACGGAATCACCCCCACCACCACCGCCACGAACAACATATGTAGTAACAGCACCATCACATACAGCAGTAACTACAAAGCGTCTGCTCTCAAGGGTGCTGCACTGTAACTCAGAATTCACCGGTTAATTCACCTCCCTTCCCATTCCAGCCAGCCCTGAAATTCGATGCAAATTCCAGAAACTTTCCAGTCACATCTTAAATTGAAACGGAGTGTTACAGATGTCCGCTCCTTCAGAACATGGTAAGCCTGACAAAATGACCAATCAATAACTCCTTGTGTTTTGTGGGAAACACAAAAATGGTGTTGTTTTTTTCATCGCTCGGGTTCAGAACCTTTTTAAAGATCATGGCGCTCATGTCGTAAACGGGGGAGTGCCGGCTATGCAAATACACTAAGCAAGCATTAAGTCTCTCTCCTATTCCCAGTCGCCCAGGATTGTGCTCAGTTGTCTCAGTTGTCTGGGGGTCTTGCCTAAAGGCTGCAAGCGTCAGCTTAAGCATCTAGTATCGGTCAGCGCCTTGAGCAGCTCTTGAGCTGGAAAAGCGCTATATAAAAACGAATAAATAAATAAATTTATAACAGTATTGCTACTGTTGTTAGCGAGTTGGAGGGGGGGGGGGTGATGAGAGGCGCCCTAATAACGTTAACTTTAAGAAGAAAGGTCATTCCTAATAACACATTCCTTCCATAATATCAAATGTCTTGAGGAGGAGTGAAGGTTTTAGAGGACTTCCTTCTTTGTTGTTTTGCTCGGTATTTACGCTCTTGTTGTTAATGTGTATGTGCTTGTTTTCCTTAAGTCTATTCTTTCATCTTGCCTGTGTCACAATTGTTTGTTTTGTTTATTTCATTTAACGTCTATTCACCGAAGTGATTTTAGACAAGAAAATAAAAGGAAGGTGGGGGGGGGGGGGAAGGATATGCACTACATGGATGTGGGAAAGGAAATAACATTTAAACAAAATGGTACAATAACATAACATGAAATAAAATTAAATACAATTTAAGTATTCAAACAATATTTTAAAACTCTTTAAAACAAATAAAAAATTACTATGGAACATGTCAAACTTGTGAAATGTTCATGTACAGAAAAGTCAATTTTGTGAGACTGTCATATACGAATCAGAATAAACTTGCAATTTTTATAACAAATGACCTACAGGACTATAAATTATAGATTTAGCGATGGTAATCCAATATTTACTATTTTTATTTTGAACATTATGAATGTTCTGTGGAATATATTGTGTTATTACCCTGCAATCATGAATGATATGATTTATAGTTAAATTTTCATTGCAAATGCAAACAATATCCTTGCAATACTTTGTCCTCCAAGAATTTAAAGCAAGACGATGTGCTAAAGAGGTTATTGCTCGAGGATACTGGGAATTATCACTATATATTATTTTTAAAGGAAATTTATTTTTTATTTTCTTTTCGATTATACTATAAATTTCTTTTGTTGATAAGGGGATGTCAATATGGCTAACGTTGTGTTGATTGTTCGCCCCTTCTTTTGCTTTCCTGTCTGCCCAATCATTATTATTTAAACCACAATGAGATGGTATCCAACAAAAATGAACATTTGTGCCATTAATAATTAAGCAATGTATAAGATATTTTATTTCATATATAATATCACCTCTGTTTTTATAAATATTAGAGTCCAGACCCTGAAGAACAGATTTGGAGTCTACACATAATAATATATTAAAAATGTCTTTTGTTGACTTAAGATTTTATTTAATGCCTTAAGAATTGCGGTAAGTTCTGCAGTATAAATTGAACGATCTTTACCTAAATACAAAGATTCACTAATTTTTAAAGCAGGTATAACATAACCAGCCCCAGTTTGGCCTGTATCTAAAACAGAACCATCAGTATAAATTTGCAAATAAGAATAATATTTTTTATCTATATGTTCATAAGCTTCTGTTGCTAACAAAAATCCATTTTCTTTTTTCCGTATAGCAGTATAATCATAATCAAAGTTTGCTCGCTTAAATTCCCATATTGGTATAGGCATTTGTGGTATTTTTTTATAGATTGAATTAGGAAATAAATTTGATCCCTGTTAAAGTTCAGTTGTATAAGTTGCTATTGTTTGTAAATAACTGATACCCTGTGCTCTTTTTGGATAATCTAAATCAGATCTTACTTCTAGTTCCGTATCAGTGAAATTTTCTACAGCAGAGGCTCTAACTATATATTTAGCGCATGATAATTTTCTCCACTCATTTAATGGTAATACTCCAGCTGCTTTATAAGCATCGTCAGTTTTTGTGTGTACTGGAATACCCATAACAATTTTAATTGCTTTGCTGTCCATACTCTGGAGTTGTTGTTTCAGTAAATATTTTGGTGCCGAAAAATATACCTCTTGTCCATACGTTAATTTAGATCTGACAAGCATGCACACAAGATGAATGAGAGTTTTAGTATCACGTCCCCATTTTTGGAAGCTTATAATCTTTATTAAATTTAAACTTTTAACGGCCTTTTCCAACAAATAATGTATATGTTTTTTCCAACTTAATTTAGATGTAAAATATACCCCGAGAGAAATTTTATTTCCTGTACATATTTCAATTGTTTGATACCAATATAAAATTTTGGCAAACATTTGGGGTTAATCCCATTATTAAACAAGATCATGTTTGTTTTTTCTTCTGATAATTCCAATCCATTATCCTTCATGTAAATATCAATATTGTTCAGTTCATTTTGATATATCTTTTGAATATGTTTTATTTCATATATAGAAGTTTTTCTTTTTAAAGATACATTTACCCATATTGCAATATCGTCAGCATATTGAACTAGATTAATTTTATTACTTACAAATTGAGGTAAGTCATGTAACAAAATAGTGAATAAAAGAGGTGAAATTATAGAGCCTTGTGGTATACCCATGTTAATATTATATGTAGAAGAATAAGAGTGACCTACTTTGGCCATTATTTTTCTTCCATGCAAAAACCCTTTAATATATTGAAAAATATTTCCAGAAAGCCCTATATTTTTTAATTTGTATAAAAGTCGAGCATGCCAAACTCGATCATAAGCTTTTTTTACGTCAAAAAATGTAGCTAATATATTTTTCCTTCTAGCGAATTGTTTCTTAATGTGTGTTGTTAATTTCACTAAATGGTCTACTGTTGATCTGCCTTTTTTAAAACCAGCCTGATTTTCTGGAATTACTTTATTTTTTTCACAATAGTATGATAATCTATTCATTATAATTTTTTCCATAATTTTACCAGCATGTGATGTTAATGCAATGGGGCGGTAACTTGAGGATTCGTGTCGATTTTTCCCTGTTTTTAAAAGTGGAATAATTATTGATGTTTTCCAAATATCAGGCAACACATTATCTTCCCAACATTTATTGATAATATTGAGAAAATGTTGTATCCATTTTAAAGGCATGTGCTTTAGCAAAATGTATGATAACCCATCTGGACCAACTGCAGATTTTTTAGTGCCAAGATAATTTAAAGCATCTGTAACCTCTGTTATTGATATCCTAGAATTCATAAATAAAGAATTATCTGAATTAGGTTGTTTATAATGTTCAGATTTTTCTTCATGTTTTCTTTTTTCAAACTCATCTTTAATTAGACTACTAGTATTGCTTGCATTTGCAAAAAGTTTTCCAAATTCTTCAGATTTCTCCTTTGGAGAAGAAAATAGTTTGTTAGTTATTTTTATGGGACACTTAGGAAGCTGAAAGCCATTTTTCATTTCTTTTACTTTTTTCCAAACATTATTAACATTACATGTATTTGATATTTCTTTTTTACAAAAATCTTCCCAATATTGTTTCTTTGCTGATGCTATAATTTTATTACAATTAATTTTTGCACATTTCATGTGCCTATGTGCGGAAACAGTTCTACATTTTATCCAATTCTAAAATGTATTCTTTTTTTCCTTAACTGCATCTGCACATGCTTGATTCCACCAAATATTACCACTGTGTTTTTTCTTTACAGAATGTCTCTTAATAGGTATAGACTTATTAGCTGCAGACAATATTGTTTTTGTAAAACCTGTATAAATTGCATTGATATCTTCATTTTGTAGAAAGTCATCTTCAGAGTACAATAAATGCATTTGATACAGATTCCAATCTGCACGAGTATAAATATATTTTGGTATAATATCATCTTCTATTTGTACCTCTGGCTTTTCATTTATTACAGTTAAAACTGGTAGATGGTCACTACCTAATGAATCAGAGTCCACTTCCCATATACTGTCTATTGCCAAATCAGGCGATACAAACGTTAGATCAATGGCAGAAGGTTGGTGTGTTGCTATGTCAGGAATCCTTGTTATTCTACCATCATTTAACAATATAAGACCAGAAGTAATTATATTTTCAATAAAACGATTATTTGTATTATAATTACATCCTTTATCCCAAAGTGTTGAATGATGTTTGCCTGTTGCCTGTGTCACAAGAGGCTAGTTTTAGACAATGCAGTAAGGCTTCTCGCCTTAAGCGTTCATCCTTCTTTGGCCTTTGTAATTTAAATTCTAGGTCTAGAAGACGACAGCCGTTAGATTGTTCTAAGCATAGGTAGGGAAATCTTCACTAGGCCATTACATAGTCCAGTAGCTGGCCTACATCCGGCAACCCCCGCGCCAGCGCAAAGAATCTTGGGATATCGGGCGCTTTAGTGGACCACAGCGTTAAGATACGTCAGTCGTTGTTAAAACCTCACCCCGCACACGCTGAAAGATCTCTCTCAGAAGACTACGCAGGTGACGGGTGAAATTCATTCATCGCAGTACAGCCATAGCCTGACATTGTCAAAAAGGTAAATGATCGATATTTTGTTTCACCGTGATTTATTGATATTATTGTTGGATTATGTTTGTGAAGTCTTGCCATGTTTTATGATTGTGAATGTTAGTAAAACTTTGCTTGACCACGTGGCTGAACCACGCGACCGGTTTCGACACCATGAGGTAGCCCCCTACGGACCCACTCTTGTTTCTCCCATTCATATTAATGCAGACCAGTGGCTGTACCAGAGAAAGTGTATATTGTTAATTATTTCTCCCTGTATTTATGTTAGCCATTATATATATATATATATATATATATATATATATATATATATATATATATATATATATATGGATTATGTTGGAGATTCCAGTGGAGAACGGACTTAGAAGATTGTTCGTCTCTTATCTGTATAAGTGGAGATGATCTCGCTGAGGGCTGTTTCTGCCAACAGTGAGACGCTCTGCACACCCCTTGTAAGCAAGGCGTTGCAGAAACTCGTCTTATGTTTTGCAGACGAACAGGCTTGGTCCGCGGCAGGAGATAGACCCCACAGAGAGTCAACCCTGACACGTGGCCTGTAACTTGAGAAATTGGAGCATCGAGCAGTGAGCTCCGATAGCCCAACAGTCAACAACCAAGACGAGGAGACAGCAGCACCGCACCTTGAAGTTCAAGATAAGTGCTCTAGAACAAGTGCACGAACACTGATCTATAGGGACTGTGCGGTAGTCCACTCTCCTGAAAAAACATGAGGCCAAAAGGAACAAATAGCCCAATGATGAGACAGTAGCAAGTATCAAGAACAGTAGCAGCATACACCCATCAATGAGCGAACTACTCGAAGTGAACTTTGGACTGTTAAGTTAATCCTAGTTGTATTACGTTTTGAACATTTAAGTTAATGTAGTCATAAGAATTAGTATAGAGTAGAGGAAATAAATATGTGATACTTACTGTTAACAAGTGGTTGGACTACCTATGTTTCATAGCCGTGCCAGAGCTAGTGTGTCAGTGAATATTTACATGTTTCTCCCTATCTCTGTAACCATATCCTCACACAGACTGGACCAAATAAATAAATGTATTAAGATTAGTTATAAGGCGATCTAACTAGCCGATCTCCGTAGACGAAAGACGAGTGAGTAATAGCATTCCATTGTGCAGAGCCCAGCAACAATAGACCCACCGTCACAACCTGATATAATGTGTGTTCACACTTATTTATGTATTGTTATAAAAAAAGCGCTTTACCAGTTCAAGTGCTGCTCAAGGCGCTGGCGCTGCCCGATAGGCTACAGGATCATACAAATGAATGGAGAACCGATCATGAACAAATCGTTACGTCGGAGGCGAGCTCGAAGGAAGACACATCATTCAGTAACTGATGGAATTGTTGATTAAACAATAATTTACACACACACACACACACACACACACACACACACACACACACTACGATTACAACAATACGTGCTCTATGGAAGATTGAATGCAATGACATTATAGTATTTGTACGTTTGTTTGATCAGCGAGTTGAACCTCCTCTTTTATAGGAAGCAGAGGTGTAGGGGCACAAGAATTGGAGATGGTTGAGAGAGTTCAGCTGTATGCTTGCAATAAATTATTATCTGTTAGCCCCAAAACTCCTAGCTCAATGATATATGGGGAACTGGGTAGGCATCCTCATTTCATTCATTCTCTCATGAAAACAATCAAGACCCGGTTAAAGCTGATAAAAATGCCAAACGACAGAATACCCAAATGAACTTATGACTGCCTGAAACAATTAGATGACAGTGGTGTAGAGACATCCTACCCTATCCTAGCTGTCACAGGGCAGTCTGTGGTAGAAACCGGGCAGGGTGTGGGTGAAGAGGTCGTAACTGCGTGTTTTGGTGTGCGTGGTTATTAGAGTTGAAGCGTGCAAAGCGTGATTAAGCAGCATAGGTCGGTTAGCCAGTTGGGAAATATACTCACCTTTTGCAGAACAGGTTTTGATAGAGCTACCATGTAGACGTGTTTGTCTTGTGCTCTGGGTTTGTTGTGTGTTCTGTGGATATAGGGTAGGACGGTTAATGACGAATTATATTAACTGGTCTAGAATAATACTAGTTGTGGAAGTTGCTATTTTTACAGTGTTACACTCAGTGCGGAGTATAGTAAAGAATAGCAAAATTTGGTGTTAGTGTGGTAGCTTAGCATCGAGGAAGTGTCTGCTAAGAGAAGCTACGCACTACATGGATTACCCTATTGGAGTACGTTCGTAGGAGAGCAGTGGAGGAAGGCTACGGAGTACGATTACATTCGGACCGTTTGGGTTAGTGCAATGGTATTTTTCTCACTGTGCCCAGTAACCTAGTGCCGGCTGTTTGGGGTTAGGTACGGAAGCTGTGCGCAAGGCTAGGGAAGGATGAGAATGGTTGCACTGAGAAAGGCAGAAGGAAGGAAGTGGGTGACTGAGGAAGAATGAGGGAGGAGAATGGGGGTGGAGAGTGATGAAGGTAAGGATGGAAGTGGTTGCTGTTGTTGTTGTTGTGGATGCTTGATATGAATAATGTGTTGATGTTTACATGTATTCATTTGCAGCATTGCTCATTACATTGCATTCATGATTTCATTGAGTTATATGATATGCGTTGTTTACAAGTGACAATAACAGTAGCTAAAAGGGAAATAAGCGAGAGAGAGTCAAGGAAGGGGAAGCGGACAGCAGTTGTGTCTCCTCAAGCATCAGAAGTTAGTGAGTGGAAGAGGGGGGGGGGAAAGTGTGATGGAGGGAGGGGGACAGAAGCAGGTAGACAGGATATTAACGATGCGACAAGCATGTTGCAGGTTCGACAGTTCGTCGTTCGACGGTTCGTCAGTTCGACCGTTCGTCAACTGGTCAACGTTGTTCAACGTTAACCAACGTCATGCGTCAACGACGACGGCACTTGGTCGGGTGGACTAAACATCATCATCGCCATCGGTAACGTTCCGTGTTCATCTTTGTCTACGCGTCCTCACCATTGACCTCATCATCATCATTCCTCAACCCTACCATTCCTGTGGTGGTTGTGACGTGGGTGGACGGAACCTGGCCTCGACGTCGCGGTGTGGCTGACTGGAGGAGTCCAGCTGTGTGGCGTCGACGGTGGCAGGGCTGCCGCGACTACTGCGTCACCATCATCATTTCATCACCATCGTCTGCGGCGAGTGGGGGCGGCGACGCCACCACGTATGGTCATCATCAGCGCCGGCCCGACAACAGCTACAGGAAGGGGGTGGATACCGCTACGGGGACTTCGTAAGCCGAGGCTGCAAGGAGGCGACAGGGACTTCATTCCGCCAGGTGGGCCCGTTCTTTGTTGTCCCTCTCCTAACACTTGAACCCCCCTTCTTGTTTGTTTACGTGCAACGGACATTGGCTGTGCACGGTTCGATACATGGACCTTGGTTGATTAGCAACCCTCGATCATCCTGACATACCATTTCATTGTTTCATTGGACCATTGATTGTTTCATCATCATTTTCTTCATTTCATGTGTAAATGTTGTATGTGTATGAGTGCGTGGCTTGAATGAATAAATAGGTTGGAAGTTGTATATATAATTGTTGTGTTTTCATCCCTTCACGTCTGCGGGAAATCGCCATTCTGTCTGGGTTGTCCGCGTGCGTAAGTTGTTTGTTTGTGGCGTCTGCTCAGAGGGAGTCGTGGCGGTGACACTAGCTATCCTACCCGTAACTCGGAGGTCGTAGGGGCACCACAGATGATCGTTTAACCAGCGTACTCCATCTTTCTCAGTCCTCAGCAACCCTGATGGCTTACATGGGTAAGTGATATTAGAAAATGTTTGTTCCAGTATAGTTTGGGATTTATTTAGGTTGAATAGCAAGTTGGAAATAAGACAAGATTTTGAACATGTTTAAACAGCGCTTGATAGACTGCTATGCAGAAGCTTGGCACGACAAAATCAGTAACAGTGACAGGTTTATTTATTACAAAAGTTTCAAAAACATTTTTAAATATGAAAATTACCTGCCTTCATTCCAGGTACGAAATTATAGAGATTCGGTAGAGAGATATAGCCTAGGAGTAAACAAATTAAATTATAAAAAGTACAGATACAACACAAACAGGGACATGAAACTACGCATACAGTGCAGTGCGGCAGAGGAGGATGAAAGCCACTTCATCTTCGCCTGCCTGCAGTATGAAAATATCAGACAAACCGTTATCCTAGTACAGCTGAGCCGCCACAGTGGGCTACAATCAGCGACTTTAAGCGCTTAATGGAACCTGTCAATGTACACGCTTTTGTAAATTATATTGTTTCTTGTTTGAAAAAACAGGCAGGAAAGTACATCTTCAGCTAACACCAACTGATACAGAAAAAATATGAAAGAAGAAGAGATCGTGGAAGGAAAGGAAGAAACAAGAGAAAATGTAATGTACGGTAATGTATTACATATATACTTGTTACTTCCGCGGTGGCGGTTTTTTTCATTTCACTTGTACTGTACATGTATACCCTTTCTTATTTTTTTCAATTTATATAGCCTTTTTATGCCTGTTGGAATCCATTTGTGTGGACATAGGTTTTTCAAATTAAACTCAGATTTCTAAGTTATGAGTGAGTGTTCTCTCTCTCTCTCTCTCTCTCTCTCTCTCTCTCTCTCTCTCTCTCTCTCTCTCTCTCTCTCTAAATCACTATTATTATGACAAGGGCAGGATTTTTTTTTTAAATACACCCAGCGCTTACTCTTTTACCCTTGGAAAATAAAAAAGAATATCTTATCTTACCTTATCTTATCTCTCCTTTTATTTTTTTCTGTCGTTCACTAGTTGTTGCTGTTAAATGGCTATTTCCTGATTTTTTTTTATAATTGAAAGCCGAATTTTTGGTAAAATAACATTCATACAGAGACACACGCACACAGACATAGACATAGACACACACACCGCTTAAATTCCACCCTTGTACAGCACGCCTAATCCTATCTCATACTTCCACACACTCATCCATCCCTACATCGTCCTTCCCATTGACATCCAACCTTTAAAAACATACACTGTAATGCATCATATTACCAGTATTAACACGATGCCTCTCTCAGGCATGAAGTAACGATACAAAAAAACAGAAACAACAACAAACACGCAACAATACAATTAGATCCACTCACGAATGACGTGCACCCGTCAAAGATCCTAAGAAGGAAACTCGAAACTTTAATAATTCAGCTACTTCCAAAGCTGACAGCTAATTTTACAAAGAGGTCGGGGTGCAACCGAATGCACGAACACGACATTAGTTACATGTAGGCTATACTACTACTACTACTACTACTACTACTACTACTACTACTACTACTACTACTACTACTACTACTAACAATAATAATAATAATAATAATAATAATAATAATATTATTATTATTATTATTATTATTATTATTATTATTATTATTATATTGCAGGATGCTTTTTGAAATATTTAGATTGCCTGCCTCCAATATCGATACTGAAGGTGGGAGGGGGAGAGGGGGACTTTGACTTGACTTTGACATTTTATTGAATAAACAACACGTTCATTTCAAATTGGGAAAGTGGGGATCGAAATATCAGGTTTCACAATATTTTACAAATACAAACGCAATATCGCCAAGAGCAAAACGATCAACTGGAGCAAGAAAGTTGCTAATGAACTTAGATCTAGAGTCTTCCATTGATCACACGCAGTATTCCAATCTCTATGGTTGGTTGTTTCTCATCATCATCATCATCATCATCATCATCATCATCATCATCATCATCATCATCATCATCATCATCATCATCATCTTATCATTTTCTTTTCTTAGCAAGTGTTTCACCAACTATAGGGTGACACAAAAAACAAGGTCATCACCAAAAAACGAATAACTTCCAAAATTTTATTTAGATCGACACAAAACTTTAGCTACATTAGGTCAAGCCTGTATAACAAACATCTCCAAAGTTTCAAGTCTGTACAACAAAAACTCTTTGTTTCACTGGCGCTCCAAAATGTGCTCCAAATGAGCTCCCCGGCGCTGCAGGCACATTTGGATCAACACCGTGCGATATGTCCAGGTGCTTGGCAAGTTCTGGACAGCACTTGGTCGACGGAGAGGAGTCGACAGGGTCCTACAATGTTTCCAGCAGGATGGTGCCACCCCCCACACCTCAAACGAATCATTGGCATGGCTACAGCAGCGTTTCCCTGACCGATTGATCAGCCGCAGGTGTGACCCGGAGTGATTCACCGGACCTGAAACACCCCCCCCCCCCAGATTTTTATCTCTGGGGATACCTTAAGGACTGGGTATATGGCAACAACCCCCAGAATATCCATGACCTTCATGAAGGTAGCAATCACAGCAGCAATAAGAATGATCCCAAGGGAGGAATGCGGGAGGGTCATCGAGAACTTTGCCCGCCAAATGTGCCTGCAGCGCCGGGGAGCTTATTTGGAGCACATTTTGGAGGCCAGTGAAACAAAGAGTTTTTTATGTACAGACTGGAAACTTTGGAGATGTCTGCTACACAGGTTTGACCTAATGTAGCTAAAGTTTTGTGTCGATCTAAATAAAATTGTGGAAGTTATTCGTTTTTTGGTGATGACCGTTTTTTTGTGTCACCTTGTAGAATTCATATCGAGTTTAAACGTCCTACGTACGTGTGCAACATTAACAAACTGTAACGTGAACGCAAACTGCGCTCTTATCTTTATTCTCTTCTTTAAAGCAACACAGTTTATCTACGTTGTATTTATCGCGAAATGCGCATGTATTGTCAGTTAAAAACGATCCGAATGACCGTTTACAAACAAAAAGACGGCGTTAGGCACGACCACTTTGGTAATATGTTCATTTCACACATTTGCTCCTTCACTCTTTATGGAATAATAACGTACAAAATACAAAATAAGAAACATCACGTAATCAAAAACTGGGTTGTGCAGAATAAGGAGAATGTTATGTAAAACTGATTAACTTGCAAGCATTCACACTATTTTTAATCACCATTCAATCCTATTTCGTTCCTTCTTCTGTAAACTTTATATAAATGACGAGACAATTCAATTATGGATAATTCATCGCCCGCGACATCACAACTGATGCATCATGGTTGTCTTCTTGGATCAGCGTTTTCAGTATTTGGACATCGTCTCTGAGTTCATCATAGCCATTACATTCAAATAAAATATGAATCTCATCTTCGGGGCGCTCTTCGCACACAGGACAGAAGAACTGCTTGACAGGCGCTTCTGTCCTGTAGCGCTTCTTATGAGTGTTAATGGATGAGATACCAAAAACGGAATTGAGTATAGGCGTCTCTAAAACATATAAACTGGGGATAATCAAAATATGATTCAGCTTTAAAAACCGTTTTAAATGATGCATAAAAGTCAAATCTGTCGCTTGTTCTTAAGGCAACGCCCCTTATATTGTTTGAAACGGTCAATTAACCTTTGACGAAATAAATTGATAAAGGCAGGAATATCTCCAACACTCTGTTGAGTCCAAGCGTCTGCGAACCCATTATCAAACATGAAGTTCTTAAGGTAGTACACCCAAGTTTTCTTGCCTGCATCACACATTGGGCCTAACATAATATATGGCTTCTTTGGAAGTCTTTCCCAGGTTAACCCCATTAGCTTTATTATATGTTTCACACACTAATCGCTGAAGTAATATACAAAGGATATCTTCCCAGATCTCCAAGAATCATTTTGTTTGGCGTCTGTTGACCGAAATGCAAAATTCTCTTGCGATTGTGAGATAGTCCAAAAGAAAAAAGAGAGATAAAACGCAAAAGACTAAAAACAAATGTTCTCAAATACATGTATACTACTATTATTACACTTTAATATACACTAGAATAATTGAAACATTAAGATGGCCAGCAATCATAGCCAGTTAAATGTGCGGAGCCAAAACGATCGAACCCTTGGCCTCAAGGTTTCAGTGCACTTTCAGTTAAACTTCTGTCACCAGCACCACACTAAGACATGACATTATTTATTTATTTACTTACTTACTTACTTATTTAATTAAATTATTTATTTATTTATTTATTTATTTATTTATCAGTTTTATTTTATTTTGCCATCGAAGACTCACGTAGTGCACGTGTGGGGAGGTTCTGAACAAATATCTAACTCAATGATAGGACACTATTATCTTTTAATAACGGTCTAAAAAGGAAAGTTAACAGTTCCTTAGCGGCATGGGGTTCAGTAGAATGCTGATATTATCATATTTCTGGAGAATGTGAACGGAATATAAAAGGAAGAAAACAAGCTGAGGAGGATGGCCCAAATGAAAGGATTAATTTAAAAACGCTTTAGAAACGACGAAATTAGTATAGAACAGAAGGGAGAAAGAACAAACGGAGAGAGAATGCTCCTTAATGTATCGTATTTTCATTTCATAGTGGTTTTGTATTTTTAAATAAAAACAACAACAACAACAACATCATCAAAAACAATAATAACAACTTCCCTACCACCAGCACCAGCAAAAAACAACGCTGGAGACACCAAAACAAAGCAGAAAGACGGTAACCGAAAAAGAACAGAAGAAAATATTGTAAAGAAGAAGAAGAGAAAAGAAAAATACCCTCCCCCTTACCCATCACACACACACACACACACACCCGCACACTCACACACATACCCACACCCACATCCACCCACCCACACACACACACACACCCACACACCTCCCCATGTTCCCTTCCCCCTTTTCCTAACCCGTTACCCCGAAATTAAGATCACAGACGAAAACATGTATTTCGAGAAGAAAGGCAATCAAAGAAGAAAAAAAGAAAAGAAGAGAAAAGTATATCGAACTATCCGATCCTATCCTATCCCGTAACTCGAAAGTCGGTGGGACACCACAGATGATCGTTTAACCAGCGTACTCCATCTTTCTCTGTCCTCAGCAACCATCGATTAGAAGACGATAATATTCCAGATTAGCAGAAGAAAGGGAAACACAAAATCCAAACAAGGGGTATAATTTGTTTCCATATTGTGTTTACAGGTTACTATATTGCATGAAAGATTCTTGAAAGTGAGTTACTTCCACTGCACTCAATCATCAGAATATAGAACACAGAATTTATTCAGCCAAATGATATCATACATTGCATATGGAACAGCCCCCGACGTTGGTAAACACACACATCCACACAACACCATTTAAGACTCCTATAAAAAGATCTTGCTGAAAACGTTACAACACTAAGCGCAAACACACGCTGGGCATATAAAATATGAACAACAACAACACCACCAACAAAACGAATAAATATATTTTTTTTAAACGACACACATTTTTGTCAAATTGATAGTGAGTGTTTTTTTCCACTGACAAACAAAAATAAGCATAAAACCTACTCTTTCAAAAATTATACGTTTTATATATGTATATATAAATTTCTTTTGGGAAACAGATATATATTAACACACTTCTGAACAGCAGTCGAAAATTCAAGCCTTAGCGGTGAATGCTCATTGCATCATCTTTTATTATTATTATAATTATTATAATTATTATAATTATTATAATTATTATTATTATTATTATTATTATTATTATTATTATTATTATTATTATTATTATTATTATTATGGCTATTGACGCCTAATCTAAACAAAGCCCTAGGCGTTTACAAAGTCAAAAATTTAAAACTAATCAAAAAGAAAACATTCAAAACAAGAAAAGATAATTTTTTTCACTGATAACCACCATCTGCAAAACACACACACACAGACACACACACACACACGCACGCACACATAAGTACTTCTATAATAAAGAAAACAAAAAACCAATTAAATTAGTCACTGCGAGAAGCTTAAGCACACCAAACATATTCAAAAACAATCAAAATTAAAGACTATGATGGAAATAAATAAGTTTTGAGATGTTTCTTGAAGGTTGGCAGGGAGAGTGAATGACGGATGAAGTGGTGGAGCTGGTTCCAGGTAACAGGGGCTTGATAAGAGAAAGACATTTGGCCAAATGTTTTTGTCCTGACAATGGGGATCGTAAAGATACGAGAGTCTGCAGAAGAGCGAAGCTGACGGGATGGGGTGTAGAGATGGAGTAGGTCAGATATATATTGTGGACCAGAAGCATCAAGGGACTTATAGCAGAGTGTGGCAGTCTTGTGAGAAATTTTCTGTTGAACAGGAAGCCAGTGTAGAGAGTGTAGGAGAGGGGAGATGTCAAATTTAGAAGAGCGAAAGACAAGCCTAGCAGCATGGTTCTGGACCCTTTGGAGTTTAGAAATAAGATAGTTAGGACAGCCTGAAAGAATAGCATTGCAGTAATCTAAACGAGACAGTATGAAGGCACAGAGAAGAGTCTTAGTTGAATCTTCAGTAAGTAAATGACAGATGGATGAGATTCTACGAATTTCGTAGAAGCAGGTTTTACAAATATTAGCTACATGCGTCTGAAAAGAGAGGGTTTGATCAATGGTGACACCGAGATTGCGGACAGAGGTTGATAGAGAAATGTCGGTGTCGCAGAGTGAAACAGAACAAGGTAAGGAAGAAGATGAAAAGATTTTTTGAGGAGCAATGATGATAAGTTCAGTTTTATCCTCGTTAAGTTTGAGCTTGTTCTGCGTCATCCAAACCTTAAGCTCATAGACGCAGGCCTGAGAAATTTTAAGTCTGTTCAAAAGAATTTCGTGATCGATGGTATCAAAGGCGGCCGAAAGATCCAAAAGAGAAGGAAGAGAAATGTCATTATTGTCCAGAGTAAGAAGAAGGTCATTAATGATTTTGAGTAGAGCCGTCTCAGTGCTGTGACCAGATTTATAGGCAGACTGAAAAATGTAAGTAAGGTTGTTGGCCGGTAGTTTTTTTTTTTTTTTTTTTTTTTTTTTGGGGGGGGGTTGCCTCTTTTGAAATAACATACCCCCCACACACACACACACACACACACACACACACACACACACACACACAACTGTGTGCTTAATTTGTGTTTGCTAAGAAGACATATAGACCAAGCGCTGATAGAAGAAGAAGGCAAACATCCGATCAGAGGATAAACACATTTAGCAATACAGTTTCGTGCTTGCCATAATGGCTCGGCTCGCATTTTTTTGTTACGTACCCCCTTCCCCTTTCCCATCTTCCTTCTTTTCTTCACCCACTTCATCCTCCCCATCCCATCCACTCCCCATCTTCCCCTCCCCCCCAAAACAAAAATGGATGTGTGCTTAATTAGATTTTTCTATGAATGCAGACAGTCTCAGGGCGGAAGAAGGGAAGAAGGTAAACAACAAGAAAAGGTACACGGATATTTTTGCTGATTTCTTCTGCAAAATAATTCTCACAATTCGCGAAAGTTTTCCTTCTCCAGACCAGCGTGTTGTTTTGCATTCTCCAACTTTTTCTGGCACTCCGTTGGTTAAATTCAGCCCTGTTTCAGAGGATTTAATTTAAAAAAACAACAACTACCCTTTAAGCTTCTTCCATGTCGTGTAAACTTGACCCCATGCCCACCAAATTTATCTTTGAGCACCTTGATCTTTTACTTCCCACAATTACTAACATTATGAACGAGTCTATTACATCTGGTATTGTTCCCCCTGAGTTCAAGACTGCCATCGCCAAGCCTTTATTGAAGAAATCCAACATCGATTGTAATGATCTGAAGAATTACAAACCTATATCCAATCTTTCTTTTCTCTCTAAACTACTTGAACGTCTCATCCTTCAGCAGCTTCTGCTCACAGTCTTCTCACCCACTCTGCTTACCGTCCGGGGAACAGCACAGAGACCGTTTTCTTTGCGTTCTAAATGATCTTCTGATTTCTTTAGACAAAGACAAAATTTAAGTTCTTCTTCTCTTGGATCTTTCGGCCGCTTTTGATACTATCGATCATGAAATTCTTTTATCACGTCTAAATAACGATTTTGGAATCCAAAACATTGCTCTTAACTGGTTTTGGTCATCTCTCAGAAAGAAAACAAGCTGTTCTAGTAAATGGAATTAAATCTACCGCACAACAGCGTGATTTTGATGTTCCTCAAGGCTCTGTGCTTGGCACTGTTCTGTTCATTCTGTACACCTATCCTTTCTCACGTCTCATTAACTCACCCTCTGTCCGCCACGAAATGTATGCTGATTACACACAACTCAATCACTCTGACTCTCCTTCTAACTACAATCTTTTAGTTCGGACCCTTCAAGATTGTGTCACTGAGGTAAAATCGTGGATGTCAAACAACCGTCTCAAGCTAAATGATAACAAAACTGAGGCTGTCCGTGGGTACACAGGTTGCTGTTTAAAATGTAGACAGAGAGACAACTGTTGTCTGCGAGTTTCATTTGGACGATGATACCTCCCCATATCCCCCTTGATACCTCACCATACCCCCCCCTAAATATCTCCCCGTCCCCCCCATGATGCCTCACCATACCCCCTTGATACCTCCCCGAACCCACTTGGTACCTCCCCATACCCCCTTCATACCTTCCGTACCCCCCTTGTAACCTACCTGTACCCTCCTTGATACTTTCCCCGTTGATCGTTTCGCAGGTATGGATGAAAGGAATCGACCATCACCATACCCCCTTATATATACCCGTATCCCCCGTTATGCCTACCCATGCCCCTTTAAACCTACCCGTAGCCCCCTTTTACCTACACGTACCACCCCATCCCGATCCTTGGTAATAATAATAATAATTACTACTACTACTACTACTACTACTACTACTACTACTACTACTACTAATAATAATAATAATAATGAATATAGAATAATACAAATAGAAATCATAAAAAACATCAAGGTTATAAAATAAAATTTGATATAAGATATAATAATAATAATAATAATAATAATAATAATAATAATAATAATAATAATAATAATAATAATAATAATAATAATAATTAATATTCTTCTTCTTCTTCTTCTTCTTCTTCTTCTTATTATTATTATTATTATTATTTAAGTTTATAAATAATAATAATAATAATAATAATAATAATAATAATAATAATAATAATAATAATAATAATAATAATAAATAAGTTAAAAGTAAAAAGCCTAAATTAAAAAGAAAAATATCCATATTTTAGTGTAAAAAAATAACATTTTAAAAAAATGGCCCGCGGGTGATTTGATCTTGTGTCGTCTGCACGGTAGGCGAACGTCTTACTAAGTGAGCTACCAAGGCTTCGTATAAAGACCATAAATTTTTTGTCTATATGGGAAAACATGCTGAAACCTCGATTCGATTTTTAATTAATGACATTTAATTAGTCAAACACAAAATTTTGTAAGATTGGTGACATGAGTGCAAAAGTGTTTTGAATGGAAATAAAACAAAATTTGCGGTATTACGGAACGGTACGTTCTTGACACGGGTTGAATCGAAACCACGCGCGGAATGAGGCTATTGCAGTTTGTGGACATTTTGGTTATTTATTTATCTCAGAAACGGTTAAACGTTCGGTAAGGAAATGTCGGCTATAACGATTTCGTGGGTTTTGAGCGCACAGCAGGCCGATCCGCAGCGCCCAGCTCCTGCCCAGATCAGCGTCCATACCGGACAAACTTTACAGTAGAGGCGAAGAAGGACTTCTGGCTAAGCAATTTATATATATATATATAGATATTGTGATAATAACGTAATTTTCCAAGTAAACTCCAATCTCTGATTAGTGAAGAAGAGACACAAAATAAGATCAGAGAAGGATAAACGTATATTATCTCAAGGAATATTCTGTTAACAAACTAAACTTTTTTTGATTATATATATAGCAGTAAATGTTGGTGTTCTGTGATGACGACGCTGTTTGCTTCTCGTAGTGTAAAACATTACTGTGGGCGTAATGTGTTTTTCCTAAAAAGACAGGCCAATGGCTGATTGAGGTCAGGGAATGAAAGACGTGTCTCTGGGTAACTTTGGGTACACTTAAAACCTTCTCAGCTTTGAACTTCCACATCAAAGTAGTGGGCCAAGGAGGATGAGGAGGAGGACGAGAAGAAGAAGAAGAAGAAGAAGAAGAAGAAGAAGAAGAAGAAGAAGAAGAGCAACAACAACAACAACAACAACAACAACAACAACAACAACAACAGCGACAACAACAAAAACAAAAGGAGGTGGAGGAGGATGAAAAGAAGGGAAGGAGATGAGAGTGTGCAGGAGAAGTGGAGAAGGAGGAAGGATGACAAGAGGAAGAAGAAGGAGGAGAAAAGGAGATCTGGAAGTGGATACAACATGATGAAGAAGGATAATAAAACGAGAGAGAGAGAGAGAGCAAAAGGAAGAAGAAGAAACCGAGTCTCTGCATGCAAGTATTATATCGTACGGACTTTAAAGATCCTGACGCTCATGTCCTAGGCGGGTGAGTGCCGGCGACACAAATACACCCAGCAAGCTCTAGGTTTCCTTGACACCCACCCTCTCTTCCCATTCCCCACACACACACACACATACCCCGTCGCCACAGATTGTGCTCAGTTGACTGAGCGGCAGGCAATGCTCGAGTAAGATTCTGTATCGACCAGCGCCTTGAGCAGCTCTTGAGGTGGAAATGAGCTATATAAGAACGATTAAATAAATTAATGAAGAAGAAGAAGAAGAAGAAGAAGAAGAAGAAGAAGAAGAAGAAAGAAGAAGAAGAAGAAGAAGAAGTGACGGCAAAATTAATTTAAAAGCAAAACACAAACAAACCTTCCGCATTCCACGTTTTGCGACTCAGTACTTAATTGTAATTTTAAAACAATAAACAAAAGTAAAACATTCATCCGCCCCTGTCTTTAATAATACATGCTCCCGTTTATTTTTGTGTCCTTCCTGCCCCATCCCCTGCCCTGCAACACTTCGCCAAGCTCTCTCCATGCCTCTTCTCCCTCATCCCCTTCCTGGGCCCTCCCCTCCCCTACTCTTTGTCATACCCTACGCGTCCCCTCCATCTGACCCCTCACCTCCGTGGGCGTGCCGGGGGTTTCAGTATAAATAGTATCCTCACTTTCTGGAAATTTAGTGCTTTAAATTCTCACTGTCGTTGTCTTTCTCCTTTGTTATTTGTCATTCCTACTCTGTTCTATCAATCTGCTATTATATCTTCTTCTTCGCTAGACTAGTCATCTACCTTTTTTTTTGAGAACTCTTCCGGTACAAAACTCCTCATTTGTGTGTGAGGTCTGTTGGATCAGCTTAAAAGTATTGGACGCTTTCTGCCAGTTGGTGACTGGGGCTTCCTATGATGTTATTATTTGGCAATGTAGGCATTAATTTTTATATGTATGTGTTTTGTTGATATTTTATAATGATGTTTATATTCTATTTTGATTTTGTAAACGGGGGTTCGATAAATTAGAGTATAGCCTCAACGTCCCCAGCGTGGGATGTCTTTATTGTAAAGTGACCGGCTGGTGGAGTGCCTTCAGTGTTGCCACTAGGGTTGTTTCGGCAGATCTTTATGCGGATCAGTGGCGAGTCCTCTTTCAGCGAAGTTGTGGTCTTGATTTTGTGGTCCTGATTCATATATACTGGTCCTGATTTGGCTCGGAAGAGTCCGCTGGACCTAAAGCAATAATTATGTAATGTAATGTAATCTGACCCCTCTCAAAGCATGTGCCTCAATTCGTTTGTTAAATAAAAAAAAGAAGTTTATTGTTGTTGTTGTTTGTAGATTATAGTCACACGACACTTTCGCATATAGGTGACTACTGGACCGATTAATACTGACACCAGCGGGCCAGTTGGTAAAGGGGAAAATAATATGATCACACGTTGACCAATCCGGGATTCGAACCAGCGACCTTTAGGTTACTAGCAAGACGCTCTTACCAACTGAGCTACCCGGCCCCACACAGAAGTTTATTTAGCTTAATCCTCTATTTTAACAACATTGCAAAACTGCTCGTTCCCTTACCACCACCAACCCCTCCCCAATCTTTTACGATTTAAATCTTCCTTGCGCACAGTGATACCACAGTAATGCAGTAATGCCACATCAACAGTAATAGCAGTCATCCTTGAAGCCTCGCTCCCCTTTGGCGAAATGTTTCTTTCAGTTCTTAAGAAACTCAGCGGCAATTTTTAAATCAAAGCTGACTAAAGGAATAAAGAGTAAAACTATGTCACCCCTAAAGCTTTTATCCCACTCCGAACTGTCCTGATAAACTATTTAAATCGAAGTTTATTATGCCGTAGTGCAATATAAATAGGTATCCTCCCTCCTTCTCCGTAACTCCTCCTATCATCACCATTTCCAAATCGCCTGCTCGAGACTGCTAGTTTTCAAATTGCTCGGTTGTTGTTTGTTTGATTGCGCATTATTGAAATCAAAGAGGGTTTTACCTCAGTTTTAAATTCGCTCAGTTGCTGTTTAGTTTTATGCACATTTGATCCCAGCTGACTCACCAAGTAATCAAATATCAATAGCTGTTCTCCCTACGCTATTTCAATCGCAGATGACTTTAGAAACACACAACGCTTTCTTATAACTTTTTACTTTCCGGTCATATTGCATGCTTGGAATTGTTTAATCTGAAATTGCGCAAAAAAAACAACAAATTAGTGGCTACCTTTTAAAGAGATTTTCTTGCACTTTAGGCCTGAGCAGCTGGATAGGCTTAAAACAGAAATCACGGCGGTGAAATAAAAGCTCTGAAAATAAAAGGAAGAAAGGACATATAATAGTCGTTGAATAATAACAAACTGAAGTTCACAAAGTGAGGAGGTCGGAGAAAAACAACTTTATATTCTTTTTTGGGTCATCTCGACCTTCACAGACAGCTGTCTCAGTGGGTCTTACAAAATCAACATTTCATTTTACATCTTTCGTGTACCCAGATAAAATCTGGAAATACTTTAGAATAGTCTGAATCAGAACGAATACAATGTTGGTCAGTCGTTCTGTTGCTCGCCATATCTCAATAACCACTAAACAGATTTCGACTACACTTCATAGGACCCTTAACTAAGTTAGTTGCCAGCCCTACCCTCACCCTTCACCTCTCGCTGTATCATCAGATTGAGAGTATCATGGAATATTATCGAAATATTAGGCCTATGCTGTCGATATGGCTGTCGCCCGAAAGGCGCAGACTTTCCCATAGTCTCAAAGTGCGAACCCAGCAACAGTAGTATTTTGTTTAATTCAGAGGTTTTTGCTGTCGGAGGGTTGTCTGAAGAGTACTGTGTCTTTGACATCAGCTTCGATGACAGAAAACCACAACAACTGGGGTCCTTTTTTTGTGGGGTGGGGAGGGGGGAGGGGATTTTTGGAATGTATGGGCCAGTTGGTCCCTTGAATGATAAAAAATAATGTTAGTTAGTTATTCATTGTTTATAAGAGACGAATCAGGACCACAAAACCAGGACCACAACTCCATTGAAAGAGGACTCACCACTGATCCGTATAAAAGATCTACTGAAACAACACTAGTGGTAACACTGAAGGCACTCCACCAGCCGATCACTTTACAATAAAGGAATCCCACGGAGGGGACGCTGAGTCTATATTTTAATTGATCGAACCCCCGTTTACAAAAAAACAAAATAGAATATAAACATCATTAAAAAATATGAACAAAACACATACATATACACTGCTAAATAATAACCATCGAAAGCCCTAATGACCATTTGGCAGAAAGCATCCAATATCCCCAAGCTGACCCAACAGATCTCATACACAAATGAGGAGTTTTGGAAGAGTTTTCAAGAAAAAAAATAAGTGACTGGTCTAGCGAAGAAGATAGCATAGTAGATTGATAGAACAGAGTAGGAAGGAGAAAGACAGCGACAGTGGGAATTCAAAGCACTAAATTTTCAGAAAGTGGGGATACTATTTATACAGAAACCATCAGCACCCCCACGGGGGGGGGGGCGGGTGGGGGGGAGGGGTGTATAAAAATCAATGGGCCATCGGAGGCTTAGTATGAGCCAAAGAGACGATGACAGAAACATTTCAATCTGATAATCATGCATAGCAATGCCCATCATGCTTGGATGCACGCGAGTTGCCTTTTGTTAGGACAACCTGCCACCAGTAAAGAGTATGTTTATTGCGACAGATGGACATTGAAAACGTTGCTCCAACTGGTGCACTGGTTTTAAAGTTTATGCGCCATTCCTAATTCTTTGGCGCAATGCGCCCTCAAATAGAAAATATTGGGATTCCCTTTCTTTCCATAAAAATTTTTTTTTTTCATGATCTTTTAAATTTCACATTGACGCTTTACGCAGTAAATGTTTTAGAATAAACCAAAGATCTAGTGCACCTCTACTTGGGTGGACCCGTGCCTTCTGTTTTTAACATGTAGTTTTACACGTTTGGTTTAAATTAAGAATAATGTATAAGTTACAATATAACACAACACAATACAATGCAGCTTTATTGTCCACATTTCACGTTGCATACATGAAAGTGGAACATTGCCTTTGGCGTGGGCGCAACTTTACATAAAATAAACAATGCGATAAATATTATTATCAGTAACTACAGTAAGGGATGACATCTTTTCATGTTGCAACCTATATAACTGCAACCGCATGGGAATGAGGGCGGAAGAGGGAACGGGGAGGGAAAAATAGAGAGAGTATACAGCCGTTTACTGAAAGAAAGAAAGAAAGAAAGAAAGAAAGAAAGAAAGAAAGAAAGAAAGAAAGAAAGAAAGAAAAGAAAGAAAGAAAGAAAGAGATAACATAAGATAACAATTTTATTTTGCAAAAGTAAAAGAATAAGCGCTGGATGCGCTTTTTTACATCTTGCCCTTGGGGCTTTAACAATAACTATTAAATACAACTCAAGGTTGTTATCTATTAAATACAACTCAAAGAGAGAGAAGAGTGAGAGAGAGAGTGAGAGAAAGAGAGAGAAGGTGAAGAAGTGGGGAGGATGAGAACCAAGGACGGAGGAGGATTAGAGGTGAGAGTGGGAGGCATGACCAAGCTGACCAGGAAGAATCAATACGTGACCGTTAAGCAGTGTGTGGGGAAGAATATGAAGTTTTGCCTCGTGACTAAGTTCAGGCGTGCCAACAGTAACACGGCCACGCACGTGCCACTAATGGCCACGTTACCATCTTAAGACGCTGTCATCGGTGTGTGGACAAAATAAAGCAGACCCAATGTAGAGTGTATGAGTGTCTTTGTGTGTCTGTGTGTGTGAGAGAAAGAGAGAGAGAGAGAGGGGGGGAGGGCGGGGAGAGAGAGAGAGAGAGAGAGAGAGAGAGAGGGGAGGGAGAGAGAGAGAGAGAGAGAGAGAGCGAGAGAGAGAGCGTTTGCGTGTGAAAAATGATATCGTCCAGAGAGAACTGGATAAGATGTTTTTTGAGGGGAACGGACAGTCTGGGGCACTGGGGCCTTTTTAGAATGCTAAACTCCGTGAATAATAAAATTAGGCATAAAAACTATTAATGATCAACTCTAAAATAGGGCATCAAGTTCCTATCCTATTATATCCTATCCTACCCCGTAACTCGAAGGTCGTAGGGGCATCACATGGTCGTTTAACCAGCGTACTCTTTCTCTGCCCTTAGCAACCGTCATGGCTTCGCTCAGTGTCAAGCCAGTCCATTCTCGAATGTTGTCCTCCCATCTATTTTTCGGTCTCCCTCTTCTTCTGCCTCCTTGCACCGTGCCTTGCATGATGGTTTCTTCAAGGCCTGATGCTCTGGTGATCTGGCCATACCATCGGAGTTTCCGTTTCTTCACCACTGTGAGCAGGTCTTCTGTAAGGCACATATGCCAGACTTGCTTTGGATCATGGAGACATTGGGCTGTTTAACACTTGTTAGCCGCTTCAAAGTCTGGTAGGCCTTATTTTATATTATCTATATCATGTGTTTGTAAAATAAAATTATTATAATTATAATATAAATAACTATAATATAAATATAATATAAAAGAATAATAAATATATGATAAATATAATATAAATAATAGTAATAAATATAATATAAATATAACATAAAAATTATAATAACTATAATAATAACTATAATATAAATGATATAATTTATTATATTATCTATATCATTTGTTTGTAGACTTCAAGAAGGCGTTTGACCGAGTCTGGCATGCAGCTCTGTGGGCAACCATGAGAGTGTACAACATCAGCCCTAAAATTATTGAAGTCATCAAAAGCCGGTATGATAAGGCTACCATTGCAGTCCTCCATAACAGCGCCATCGGAAACTGGTTCAGAACAACAATCGGTGTGCGTAAAGGATGAATACTCTCTCCAACTCTCTTCGACATCTTCCTAGAGCGCATTATGTCAGATGCCCTTGCAGATCACGTAAGCACAGTCAGCACAGGGGGTAGAGCAATCTCCAACCTTCGTTTTGCGGCTGACATTGATGGGTTGGCTGGAGAGGAAAAAGAACTTGAGCAGCTGGTACAGAGGCTTGACACCACCTTCACAGCCTTTGGAATGGAAATAAGTGCAGAGAAGACCAAAATGACGACCAACAACATCAATGGCATCAACATGAACATCAAAGTCCAAGGGCAATTCTTTAACACAGTACATAGCTTCAAATATTTAGGAGCCAATGTATCAGACATTGGGTCCCGACAGGACGTCCTCTCCAGGATCGCACAAACAACTGCGGCCCTGGCAAGGTTGAGGCCCATTTCGAAAGACAGAACCATCAGTCTACATTCCAAGGTAAAACTGCTGCGCTCCCTTGTCATCTCCATCTTCCTATATGATTGCGAAACATGGACCCTCACAGCAGATCTACAACAAAGAATACAAAGCAAGGAGATCAGGTGTTACAGAAGACTTCTGGGTATTTCCTATACCCAGCACATCACCAACGACGAAGTCCGACAGACAGACCATCACAACAAGCCAGTAGACAAGACGATGACTGACTGATCACAGTGGTAAAGAAACCGGAAACTCCGATGGTATGGTCACGTCATCAGGTCACCAGGTCTTGTAAAGACCTTCCTGCAAGGCATATAGTGCAAGGAGGTAGAAGAGGAGGGAGACCGAAAAAGAGAGTGGGAGACAACATTTCGAGATTGGACTGGTGGTCTGACACTGAGCGAAGCCATCAAGGGTTGCGGACGACAGAAAGATGGAGTATGCTGGGTTAAACGATCATCTGTGGTGCCCCTACGACCTCTGAGTTAACGGGATATGACAGGATAGGATAGTGAGCAGGTCATCGTGTTGTCCAATGGCTTGTGTGATGGTCTGTCGGACTTCGCCGTTGGTGATGTGTTGGGTATACGAAATGCTCAGAAGTCTTCTGTAGCACCTCGTCTCCATGCTTTGTATTCTTCGTTGGAGATATACTGTGAGGGACAATGTTTCGCAAGCCTATAAAAAGATGGAGATTACAAGGGAGCGCAGCAGCCTTAGCTTGGAATGTAGACTGATGGTCCTGTTTTTCCAAATGGGCTTCAACCTTGTTAAGGCAGCAGTTGTTTGAGCGATCCTGGAGGACTTCCTGTCGGGACCCATTGTCTGATACAATGACTCCTAAATATTTGACGCTATGCACTGTGTTGAGGGATTGGCCTTGGACTTTGATGTCCATGTTGATGCCTTTGGTGTTGTTGGTCATCATTTCTGCACTTATTTCCTTTCCATAGGCTCTAAGAGTGGTGTCAAGCCTCTGTACCAGCTGTTCAAGTTCTTGTTCCTCTCCAGCCAATCCATCAATGTCATCCGCACAACGGAGATTGGAGATTGCTCTACCCTCTATGCTGACTGTTCCTTCGTGCGAGGCATCCTTGACGCACACCGATTGTTGTTCTGAACCAGTTTCCGATGGCGCTGTTGTGGAGGACTGCACTGGTAGCCTTGTCATAGAGGCTCTTGATGACTTCTATAATTTTTGGGCTGATGTTGTAAACTCTCATGGTTGCCACAGAACTACATGCCAGACTCTGTCAAACGCTTTCTTGAAGTCTACAAACACATGATAGAGATGTTGTTGATGCTGTGGGCATTTCTCGCAGATTATTTTGAGGTTGAAAATCTGTTCAGTGGTACTTCGCCCTGCCCTGAATCCTGCTTGTTCTTTAGCTATTATTTGTTCAGCTTGGTCAACATCAATTTCAAGGTACACAAAATTCGAGTTTATCAAAAGCTATCGTGCTACACTT
>CM072518.1:57049165-57054165 GCA_036898135.1 Oncomelania hupensis
TTTTTAAAGATTTTATGTTGAATTTAATTTAAGTTAAAAGTATGGATGATTTATATGAATAATTATTTTTTTTTTTTTTTTTTGTGTTATTTTTTTTTTTATGAATTTGAAAGAAATGAAGAAGGTTTAAAATTTTTTTTAATAAATTAAATTATAGAATAATTTAATTTTTTTTTTGTTTTTTTGTGTTTTTTGAATGTGTTTTTTTAGTTTTTTTTTTTTTAGGTATATTTTTTGTTTAGTTTTTGTGTTTTTTTTTTTATTAATTTTTTTTTTTTTTTTTTTTTATTTTGTTTTTATTTGTTTTTTTTTGTTTTATTTTTTTTTTTTATATTTTATTTTTTTTTTTTTTTAGTTATATTTTTTTTTTAGATTTGGGATTTAGAAAATTTTGTTTTGATTTATTTATTTTTGTTTTTTTGATTTTTTTTTTTTAATTTGTTGATATTGTATTTTGTTTTTTATTGTAATATTTTTTTGTTTTTTGTTTAATTTTTTTTGTGTTTTGTAGGGATTGTGTGTATTTATTGTTTTATTTATTGTATTTTATTTTTATTTTTTTTTTTTTTTTTTTTTTTTTTTTTTATTTTTTTTTTTTTTTTTTTTTTTTTTTTTTTTTTTTTTTTTTTTTTTTTTTTTTTTTTTTTTTTTTTTTTTTTTTTTTTTTTTTTTTTTTTTTTTATTTTTTTTTTTTTTTTTTTTTTTTTTTTTTTTTTTTTATTTTTTTTTTTTTTTTTTTTTTTTTTTTTTTTTTTTTTTTTTTTTTTTTTTTTTTTTTTTTTTTTTTTTTTTTTTTTTTTTTTTTTTTTTTTTTTTTTTTTTTTTTTTTTTTTTTTTTTTTTTTTTTTTTTTTTTTTTTTTTTTTTTTTTTTTTTTTTTTTTTTTTTTTTTTTTTTTTTTTTTTTTTTTTTATTTTTTTTTTTTTTTTTTTTTTTTTTTTTTTTTTTTTTTTTTTTTTTTTTTTTTTTTTTTTTTTTTTTTTTTTTTTTTTTTTTTTTTTTTTTTTTTTTTTTTTTTTTTTTTTTTTTTTTTTTTTTTTTTTTTTTTTTTTTTTTTTTTTTTTTTTTTTTTTTTTTTTTTTTTTTTTTTTTTTTTTTTTTTTTTTTTTTTTTTTTTTTTTTTTTTTTTTTTTTTTTTTTTTTTTTTTTTTTTTTTTTTTTTTTTTTTTTTTTTTTTTTTTTTTTTTTTTTTTTTTTTTTTTTTTTTTTTTTTTTTTTTTTTTTTTTTTTTTTTTTTTTTTTTTTTTTTTTTTTTTTTTTTTTTTTTTTTTTTTTTTTTTTTTTTTTTTTTTATTTTTTTTTTTTTTTTTTTTTTTTTTTTTTTTTTTTTTTTTTTTTTTTTTTTTTTTTTTTTTTTTTTTTTTTTTTTTTTTTTTTTTTTTATTTTTTTTTTTTTTTTTTTTTTTTTTTTTTTTTATTTTTTTTTTTTTTTTTTTTTTTTTTTTTTTTTTTTTTTTTTTTTTTTTTTTTTTTTTTTTTTTTTTTTTTTTTTTTTTTTTTTTTTTTTTTTTTTTTTTATTTTTTTTTTTTTTTTTTTTTTTTTTTTTTTTTTTTTTTTTTTTTTTTTTTTTTTTTTTTTTTTTTTTTTTTTTTTTTTTTTTTTTTTTTTTTTTTTTTTTTTTTTTTTTTTTTTTTTTTTTTTTTTTTTTTTTTTTTTTTTTTTTTTTTTTTTTTTTTTTTTTTTTTTTTTTTTTTTTTTTTTTTTTTTTTTTTTTTTTTTTTTTTTTTTTTTTTTTTTTTTTTTTTTTTTTTTTTTTTTTTTTTTTTTTTTTTTTTTTTTTTTTTTTTTTTTTTTTTTTTTTTTTTTTTTTTTTTTTTTTTTTTTTTTTTTTTTTTTTTTTTTTTTTTTTTTTTTTTTTTTTTTTTTTTTTTTATTTTTTTTTTTTTTTTTTTTTTTTTTTTTTTTTTTTTTTTTTTTTTTTTTTTTTTTTTTTTTTTTTTTTTTTTTTTTTTTTTTTTTTTTTTTTTTTTTTTTTTTTTTTTTTTTTTTTTTATTTTTTTTTTTTTTTTTTTTTTTTTTTTTTTTTTTTTTTTTTTTTTTTTTTTTTTTTTTTTTTTTTTTTTTTTTTATTTTTTTTTTTTTTTTTTTTTTTTTTTTTTTTTTTTTTTTTTTTTTTTTTTTTTTTTTTTTTTTTTTTTTTTTTTTTTTTTTTATTTTTTTTTTTTTTTTTTTTTTTTTTTTTTTTATTTTTTTTTTTTTTTTTTTTTTTTTTTTTTTTTTTATTTTTTTTTTTTTTTTTTTTTTTTTTTTTTTTTTTTTTTTTTTTTTTTTTTTTTTTTTTTTTTTTTTTTTTTTTTTTTTTTTTTTTTTTTTTTTTTTTTTTTTTTTTTTTTTTTTTTTTTTTTTTTTTATTTTTTTTTTTTTTTTTTTTTTTTTTTTTTTTTTTTTTTTTTTTATTTTTTTTTTTTTTTTTTTTTTTTTTTTTTTTTTTTTTTTTTTTTTTTTTTTTTTTTTTTTTTTTTTTTTTTTTTTTTTTATTTTTTTTTTTTTTTTTTTTTTTTTTTTTTTTTTTTTTTTTTTTTTTTTTTTTTTTTTTTTTTTTTTTTTTTTTTTTTTTTTTTTTTTTTTTTTTTTTTTTTTTTTTTTTTTTTTTTGTTTTTTTTTTTTTTTTTTTTTTTTTTTATTTTTTTTTTTTTTTTTTTTTTTTTTTTTTTTTTTTTTTTTTTTTTTTTTTTTTTTTTTTTTTTTTTTTTTTTTTTTTTTTTTTTTTTTTTTTTTTTTTTTTTTTTTTTTTTTTTTTTTTTTTTTTTTTTTTATTTTTTTTTTTTTTTTTTTTTTTTTTTTTTATTTTTTTTTTTTTTTTTTTTTTTTTTTTTTTTTTTTTTTTTTTTTTTTTTTTTTATTTTTTTTTTTTTTTTTTTTTTTTTTTTTATTTTTTTTTTTTTTTTTTTTTTTTTTTTTTTTTTTTTTTTTTTTTTTTTTTTTTTTTTTTTTTTTTTTTTTTTTTTTTTTTTTTTTTTTTTTTTTTTTTTTTTTTTTTTTTTTTTTTTTTTTTTTTTTTTATTTTTTTTTTTTTTTTTTTTTTTTTTTTTTTTTTTTTTTTTTTTTTTTTTTTTTTTTTTTTTTTTTTTTTTTTTTTTTTTTTTTTTTTTTTTTTTTTTTTTTTTTTTTTTTTTTTATTTTTTTTTTTTTTTTTTTTTTTTTTTTTTTTTTATTTTTTTTTTTTTTTTTTTTTTTTTTTTTTTTTTTTTTTTTTTTTTTTTTTTTTTTTTTTTTTTTTATTTTTTTTTTTTTTTTTTTTTTTTTTTTTTTTATTTTTTTTTTTTTTTTTTTTTTTTTTTTTTTTTTTTTTTTTTTTTTTTTTTTTTTTTTTTTTTTTTTTTTTTTTTTTTTTTTTTTTTTTTTTTTTTTTTTTTTTTTTTTTTTTTTTTTTTTTTTTTTTTTTTTTTTTTTTTTTTTTTTTTTTTTTTTTTTTTTTTTTTTTTTTTTTTTTTTTTTTTTTTTTTTTTTTTTTTTTTTTTTTTTATTTTTTTTTTTTTTTTTTTTTTTTTTTTTTTTTTTTTTTTTTTTTTTTTTTATTTTTTTTTTTTTTTTTTTTTTTTTTTTTTTTTTTTTTTTTTTTTTTTTTTTTTTTTTTTTTTTTTTTTTTTTTTTTTTTTTTTTTTTTTTTTTTTTTTTTTTATTTTTTTTTTTTTTTTTTTTTTTTTTTTTTTTTTTTTTTTTTTTTTTTTTTTTTTTTTTTTTTTTTTTTTTTTTTTTTTTTTTTTTTTTTTTTTTTTTTTTTTTTTTTTTTTTTTTTTTTTTTTTTTTTTTTTTTTTTTTTTTTTTTTTTTTTTTTTTTTTTTTTTTTTTTTTTTTTTTTTTTTTTTTTTTTTTTTTTTTTTTTTTTTTTTTTTATTTTTTTTTTTTTTTTTTTTTTTTTTTTTTTTTTTTTTTTTTTTTTTTTTTTTTTTTTTGTTTTTTTAATATTTTTTTTGTTTTGGGTTTGTTTTTTTTTTTTTTTTTTTTTTTTATTTTATTTAATAATTTATTTTTATGTATTGTTGTTTTTTTTTTGTTTTTTTTTTATTTTTTTTTTTTGTTTTTTTTAAAAGAGATATTTTTTTTTTATTTTTTTTTTTTTTTGTTTTTTTTTTTTTTTTATTTTTTTTTTTTTTTAAAGAAAAAGACTTTTATTTTAAAAATTATTTTTTCTATTAAATTTTTTATTTTGTTTTTCTGTTTTACCAATTTTGTTTTTTATTATATTTCAATTATTACTTTTTGTTGTATTTTTGTTTGGGAATCTATTTTTTGTTGAGTGGGGTTTTTTATTTTTTTTTTTTATTTTTTAAATTTTTAAAATAGTTTATTTACTGTTATTTATTCTTTATGATTTTTTTTTTATTTTATTTTCAAATTAATTCCCCTTGAATTACTTTTTTTTATTTTTAGAGAAATTTTTTTTTTTGGTTTTTATTTATTTAAGCATTTTTATATTTTTCATTAATTTTTTTTTTTTTTTTTTTATATTTTTTTGTTGTTTTGATTTACTTACAATATTTAATTTTGTGCATTAATTTTGCGTAGTTTGTCCCGCTAATAGATAATTTTTGAAATACTTTTGAAGCGAAGTAGTAATTAATATTTGAAAGCAGTATCTTTTACTTTTTTATTTTTATCTGTGGCTTTTTATTTATTTTAATTTTTTAAATTTTTTAATTTATAACTTTTTTTTTTTTTATTTATTTATTGTATTTTTTTTTTATTTTTTTTTATTTATATTTTAAATTATTTTATTTATTATTTATTTTAAGTTTAAATTAGTTTGTATATATCTTTATTTTTAATTTCATGTTATTTTTCTATTTATTTTTTTTTTTTTTTGTAATTTAATTTATTTCTTTTCTATCTAAATCTAAATTAAAAAATATCCTCCGCCACCATTTTCTCTGACAGTAGCGGACTCTATTATCTTGTTGAGTCTTGCATCTCTCTGCATTGTCATATATTTGTTGGTGTGTGTTTGATGCAGGCAAGTCTCTGAATGATTTGAACCGCCCCCTGGGAGCCTGAGCCAA
>CM072518.1:57059165-57081665 GCA_036898135.1 Oncomelania hupensis
CCCGGCACCCCAACGGGGTAACAATGAGAATAGCAAAAGAAATAAAGGAAACCATTACAACAAGGGAGCTAACAACTCACCATTGCAGCAAGTTAGTAAAGCGGGTGGACTAATTTTTTCTGTGTTTTGTTTGTATTGTTGCTCAGCTTGCATTGGGGCACAAATAATATTGATGAAACGTGATCAAGACTCAACAATGAGTGAGTGAATGTGTTTAAGGCATGTGTATCGGTCGGTCAATGGATGAGGAATGGATACAGCGAGTAAAGTGTGGGAAAATATCATTATGTGCACATATCACGGATATTTAACCGCACAGTCCTGACATTATTTCAGACGCGGTTTTACCACTGTTAAGGGACGATTTTTTCTGTTTGTATGTATTACCTATTATTGGTCTTCTTGTTTTAGTGGTTTCCTACATATATACCTTTTACTGCTTTATTTATTTACGTACATTTTAATCTTTTGAAACACCTTCCTTACATCTTAACATTTATCTGTTCGGGGCTTTGAGCTCGTTTTTACGGGGAATTAAGCTATATAATAATTCAATATTATTATATTAATTATTGAAGTCATCAAAAGCCTGTATGACAAGGCTACCAGTGCAGTCCTCCACAACAGCGCCATCGGGAACTGGTTCAGAACAACAATCGGTGTGCGTCAAGGATGCCTACTCTCTCCAACACTCTTCAACATCTTCCTATAGCGCATCATGTCAGATGCTCTTGCAGATCATGAAGGCACAGTCAGCATAGTAGGGTAGAGCAATCTCCAATCTTCGTTTTGCGGATGACATTGATGGATTGGCTGGAGATGAACAAGACCTTGAACAGCTGGTACAGAGGCTTGACACCACCTCCAGAGCTTATGGAATGGAAATAAGTGCAGAGAAGACCAAAATGATGACCAACAACACCAATGGCATCAACACGGACATCAAAGTCCAAGGCCAATCCCTCAACACAGTGCATAGCTTCAAATATTTAGGAGCCATTGTATCAGACAATGGGTCCCGACAGGAATCCTCTCCAGGATCGCACAAACAACTGCTGCCCTGACAAGGTTGAAGCCAATTTGGAAAGACAGGACCACCAGTCTACATTCCAAAGTAAGACTGCTGCGCTCCCTTGTCATCTCCATCTTCCTATATGCTTGCGAAGCATGGACCCTCACAGCAGATCTCCAACGAAGAATACAAAGCATGGAGATGAGGTGCTACAGAAGACTTCTGGGCATTTCCTATACCCAACACATCACCAACAACGAAGTCCGATAGACCATTACACTAGCCATTGGACAACATGATGACCTGCTCACAGTGGTGAAGAAACGGAAATTCCGATGGTATGACCACGTCACCAGATCATCAGGCCTTGCAAAGACTATTCTGCAAGGCACAGTGCAAGGAGGTAGAAGAAGAGGGAGACCGAAAATGAGGTGGGAGGACAACATTCGAGAATGGACTGTTTTGACACTGAGCGAAGCCATCAGGGCTGCTGAGGACAGAGAAAGATGGAGTATGCTGGTTAAACGATCATCTGTGGTGCCCCCACGACCTCAGGGTTACGGGACAGGATAGGACGGTATATAAATGTCTTCTTCTTCTTCTTCTTCTTCTTCTTCTTCTTCTTCTTCTTCTTCTTCTTCTTCTTCTTCTTCTTCTTCTTTTGTATTATTGTTATTATTATTATTATTATTATTATTATTATTATTATTATTATTATTATTATTATTATTATTATTATTATTATTATTAATTTATAAGCGCGATTTTTGAGTTAAAAATTATTTGTTTGTGGGACGTGGGATCAAAGAATTTATATAAGGGTAACAAGGCACGCAACTACTTTCACCCGCTCATTAGTGATGCGGGTATGTGTTTTGATGTGTGTATGAGAGAGAGAGAAAGAGAGAGAGACAGAGACAGAGACAGAGACAGAAACAGAGAGGGTAGGGGGAGGAGAGTAATGTTTACCATGAATGTGATGTAGATGAGAGCAGATTGTGGTGTATTCTTAATGTATCTATCCCTATCCTATCCTGTCCCATAACCCGAAGGTCGTAGGGGCACCACAGATGATCGCTTAACCAGCATACTCCATCTTTCTCTGTCCTCAGCAGCCCTCATGGCTTCGCTCAGTGTCAAACCAGTCCATTCTCGAATGTTGTCCTCCCACCTCTTATTCGGTCTCCCCCTTCTTCTACCTCCTTGCACTGTGCCTTGCAGAATGGTCTTTGCAAGGCCTGATGATCTGGTGACGTGGCCATACCATCGGAGTTTCCGTTTCTTCACCACTGTGAGCAGGTCATCGTGTTGTCCAATGGCTTGTGTGATGGTCTGTCGGACTTCAACGTTGCTGATGTGTTGGGTATAGGAAATGCACAGAAGTCTTCTGTAGCACCTCATCTCCATGCTTTGTATTCTTCGTTGGAGATCTGCTGTGAGGGTCCATGCTTCGCAAGCATATAGGAAGATGGAGATGACCAGAGAGCGCAGCAGTCTTACTTTGGAATGTAGACTGATGGTTCTGTCTTTCCAAATGGGCTTCAACCTTGTCAGGGCAGCAGTTGTTTGTGCGATCCTGGAGAGGACTTCCTGTCGAGACCCATTGTCTGACACAATGGCTCCTAAATATTTGAAGCTGTGCACTGTGTTGAGGGATTGGCCTTGTACTTTGATGTCCGTGTTGATGCCATTGGTGTTGTTGGTCATCATTTTGGTCTTCTCTGCACTTATTTCCATTCCATAAGCTCTGGAGGTGGTGTCAAGCCTCTGTACAAGCTGTTCAAGTTCTTGTTCCTCTCCAGCCAATCCATCAATATCATCCGCAAAACGAAGATTGGAGATTGCTCTGCCCCCTATGCTGACTGTGCCTTCGTGATCTGCAAGAGCATCTGACATGATGCGCTCTAGGAAGATGTTGAAGAGTGTTGGAGAGAGTAGGCATCCTTGACGCACACCGATTGTTGTTCTGAACCAGTTCCCGATGACGCTGTTATGGAGGACTGCACTGGTAGCCTTGTCATACAGGCTTTTGATGACTTCTATAATTTTAGGGCTGATGTTGTACACTTTCATGGTTGCCCATAGAGCTGCATGCCAGACTCGGTCAAATGCCTTCTTGAAGTCTATGAACACATGATATAGATGTTGTTGGTGCTGTAGGTATTTCTCACAGATTATTCTGAGGTTGAAAATCTGTTCAGTGGTACTTCGCCCTGCCATGAATCCTGCTTGTTCTTCAGCTATGATTTGTTCAGCTTGTGGTTTCAACCTGTTGAGTATTATTTTCAGGAGGACCTTGCTGGGATGGCTGATGAGGCTGATGGTGCGGTAATTTTCACACTCCTGAAGGTTACCTTTTTTGGGAAGAGTGATGACAAGCGACTGGGTCCATGGTGTAGGCCATTCCCCACTCTGCCAGATCTTGTTACAGATAATGGTGAGAGCATTAGTGATCGCTTCTCCTCCTGCTTGTAGCAGTTCCGCTGGTATGTTGTCCACTCCCGCTGACTTCCCTTTCTTCAGCGATTGCACTGCTGCCTCAACTTCTTCCCGGAGAATTGGGAGGATTTCTTCTTCTTCTCTGCTCTCGGGACATGCTAGAACTGATGGGTCTCCATTTGGTGTATGGTTGTAAAGGTCAGAGCAGTACTCTGTCCATCTGTCCAAGACTTCTTGTTCTTCTGTAAGGCAAATGCCAGACTTGCTTTGGATAGTGGAGACTTTGGGCTGTTTAACACTTGTCAGCCGCTTCACAGTCTGGTAGGCCTTCTTGCTGTTGTTCTTGTTCAGATTGTTCTCTATTTCCTGGCATTGATCTTCTATCCAGTTCTCCTTTGCTGTGCGCATGCCTTTTCGGATGTCATTGTTGATTTTTCGGTAGACATCAGCTCCCTGTGAGGTGTTCTTTTTCTTTTTTAACTCTCTTCGTTTATCACACAGATCCAAAAGTTCAGGTGTGATCCACGGCTTCTTCTTTGGTCGGTGCTTGCCAAGGATCTCAGTGGCGGCATCTGTTACAGCTGAGTTGAAGGTATTGGTCATGGTGTTGACATCTACTTCGCCTGCCCCCAAAATAAGCAGTGGTGCAAATTTCCCTCCAATTGTGGCCTGAAATATTTTTGCCACCTCCGGGTCTTGCAGTTTGTCCAGGTCGAACTTCAGCCTAGTGCACTTTGCTGTATTTACTCTCTTCAAATGGAGCCGGAAAGACATCATCACGAGATCGTGGTCACTTCCAATGTCTGCTCCTGGAAAAGTGCGTGTCCTGCCAATGTTGATGCTTGATCTGAAGCGTTTCTTGACCATGATGTAGTCGATCTGGTTGTGATGTTCCCCGCCGGGACTGTGCCATGTCCATCGTCTGGATTTTTTGTGGAGACCAAGCGTGTTTGCCAGTACCAGATTGTTGTATCTGGCAAACTCCAATAGCCTCAGACCCCTGTCATTTGTCTCGTTGTTGCAGTGGGGTCCGCATGTGTCTCCCCAGTTGTGGTGCGCATCTTGGCCAACCTTGGCATTCCAGTCGCCTTGCACTATGACTATGTCCTTCTTCGGCACTTGGTCAAGGACCGCCTGTATATTTTCATAAAAATCCTCCACTTCGCTGTCTTCATAGTCTGATGTTGGGGCATAGGCCTGGATGATGGTAATGTTGAAAGGGGTTGCTCTCAGACGGATGGTAATGAGTCTACTGGAGACTGGGCGGCAACCCATGACAGTGGCTAGAATGTTCTTGTGGACCAAGAATCCAACGCCGTGTTCGTGCCTGTCATCTCTACCGCTGAAATAGAGCTTGTGGCCTATGTCAGTCGTTGTTTCACCTGTGGGTTCGGGCAAATAGAATAGACCCAACGTTTCCCGGCGTGTCGTAAGAGGCGACTAACAGGGGTGATGTTAGCACGGCATCACTGGGCGAAAGTCTTCTACACAGAAGTCACCGGCCAGGGCGGAGGAACCTCACGTTACTACAGGTTCAACGACCACGTGCTCAGGGCCAAGGCGAGCCACAGTGTATTCGTGGATTTCGGCTGTGGCCAACAGCCTGGAGAGGATTGGGCCCTGCCAGGTCTTTTTTTTTTGCCCAAGACACAACACATGATGAGGCTATCCACTAATTCCATGCCGGATCGGTCGTCGCCCGGCTACACAAGGACCGCGCCTTCCGTTGGCCACCAGGACGGAGGTGAAAAGTATGCTACTGATGGACAAATTAGCAAGATCCGCACGAGAAACAACATCGTCATAGGAACCTGGAATGTCAGGACCCTAACTGCGGAAGGAAAATTAGAAGAACTGGCCCACGAGCTGGACCACTATCGATGGAACGTTCTTAATGTATATGAATGTAAAATGTGGTCCTGCGCCTGCTGTAAGTCCTGTTTGTGGTAATAAAGTTGTGTTGTATTGTTATTGTATTACAATGTAATGCCGGCGGAAGTAGGTGAAACTCGAACCGACTGTTGGCGATTTGTAGAACATCTACACCAATTATTTTCTTTTCCTCGTTGTTCGTAGCACTGCCGTTGCACCAATATAGATCATTGCTAACCACATTGGAGACCGGAATCTGTAATCGTGCCAAGTTTGAAGTAAACTGATTCAGCAATTTAGAAGACATATGACTGAACAGTCACACAACCATAAACCGACGAAGTTGCTAAATGATACATAGACTATAGATTATTGAACAAACAGAAGCGTGAACTAAAAAATGTACAGTAACGGCACATTGTCATTATTATGAATAAACATTTAGCAAGCAGTACTCGTATTAACATTACAATAGTATTATAATTATATTACCCATTTTTTCCAGAACATTCTTACAACAATCCCTCAGTTACAGTAGTTACAAGTGTTCTCTTCAATGGTAAAGAGATCGTAGAAGAAGGTGCTTTTATTTTCATGAAAATACCGATTAGTTATAAATATGTAGTAACTTCGTATGGAGCTAGGTCAATAGCTTATTGATTGACAGTCAGACTGTAGGCTACTTACCGTATATATTTTTCGGTATCATTTAGTAATAATTTTCGTTGCATTTGTATGGAAATAATACACATTTTTGTCTAATGTCTATTTGGCCCGCCCCCCTCCCCAAATTAAATTAATTAATCGTTGTTGTTGTTGGGATTCATCATCATCATTATCATCTCATCATCATCATCATCATCATCATCAAGCAAGAACATCATAAACCACAAAAATAAACTTGAATTAATTAACTGAATTGTATTAAATTAAATTGAATAAATCTAAACTAAAATAACATAAACTAAATACATTAAATTACATTAAAATGAGGTAAATTAAATCAATATTTTCATTAATTAAATAAACTAAAATAATAATAAATAGGATCTAGGAAAGTCAATGTAATTCAATTCAATTAAAAGACCACTTACAGTTTCCCGAGACTCTCTGGATGAAAACCAACACCGCTCCAGAAACAATATATACGAGTTTGCGTAATTCCATTCTTTCTTCACGCAAACTTTGTTTCTGCTGTTTTGTTTTCACCAACACTTTAAATGTTTGTGTATGGAATTTGTCCGATGGACGTAGTCAAAACCGGTTCCAAGATGCTTATCACAATGCTTTTCCTGGGTAAACGAGTTCCATTCCTGCTTTACAGTCTACGCAAATGATTATCTCAATGGCAGCAGCAGCAGCAGCAGCAGCAGCAGCAGTTATTGTTGTTTTGTTGTTGTTGTTGTTTTTCCTGACGCCTGCTGTGCGTTTGGTAAAAATTCCAACTAGATGCTGTGAAAATCAGTGGACATATGCCTATCAAAACGTTATTTATGGACACAGCGTTGATTTGAATCACACTTGGTCCTTTTTAGAAGTTTAAATTTCTGATCCAGCTCTTCAAAAGGATTTCTTTTCACGGCTTGGTGCAATGCGACAGTACAACGAGCTTGCCTACCGACCGTATATGTTCAAAATGATTTAACGCAAAAACTACAACTTCCCCGTATTACATAATTATCTAAAATAAGTACATATAATTGGGTTTTACTCATAGTCATAATCATCCTTAGTCATCATCACCATCAATTGCTTCTTCACTGCGATTGTCGACAAGCGTGCGAAAATGTGTGTGTGTGTATGTGTGTGTGTGTATGTGTGTGTGTGTGCGTGTGTGTGTGTGTGCGCGCGACTGAACTCACATCTGTGTGTGAACACGTGGTTAGGTAGAAACGCCTTTATTCTGACATACACTTGAACCTCTACGTACTTTCTTTTGACGGACCCCGTTATTTTGACGTCAAAACAGTGTTCCGTTAGGGTTAGGGCTGTGTTAGGGTTAGGTTAAGGGTAAGGGTTAGAGTTAGGGTTCCTATCCTATCCTATCCTATCCCATAACTCGGAGGTCGTAAGGGCACCACAGATGATCGTTTAACCAGCGTACTCCATCTTTCCCTGTCTTCAGCAACCCTGATTGTTTCGCTCAGTGTCAAACCAGTCCATTCTCGATTGTTGTCCTCCCACCTCTTTTTCGGTCTCCCTCTTCTTCTACCTTCTTGCACAGTGCCTTGCAGGATGGTCTTTGCAAGACCTGATGATCTGGTGACTTGGCCATACCATCAGAGTTTCCGTTTCTTCACCACTGTGAGCAGATCATCGTGGTGTCCAATGGCTTGTGTGATGGTCTGTCGGACTTCGTCGTTGGTGATGTGCTGGGTATAGGAAATGCCCAGAAGTCTTCTGTAGCACCTCATCTCCATGCTTTGTATTCTTCGTTGGAGATCTGCTAGCTTCAAAAAATGGACACATTTGTAAAATTGTCAAAGTAACGTATGTAGAGTTTCATGAAAGTCATCACAACGGCATTTTTACACGTTGTGTGTGTGTGTGTTTGTGTGTAGATAGATGTCGGTTTACACGCCCGTTTGTGTGCGTGCGTGAGCGTGTTTTTACTTGCGTGTGCGTGTTTATGACAGGACGCCCGAGTACGTAGTATTAATATAATGTACAAACAAGATAACAAGCCATTCAAATGTAATTACTGACACTCATGCATACAGCCGAGGGAAAAAAAAGCATTTTCAAAAGTATTCAATTTCTTAATTTTGTGGCCGCTGTTGTGACTGGGCTTTATGCTACAGTAAGGAAGCACAAGGAAAACGTGGAATGACTGGCCGCTATCTCAACTATCGACAAGCAAACCATTCACATTGAAATCGGATCAGCCAGTTTTTAGATACAGCGCAAAACGTGTTTGGAAATTGGTGAAGCACAATGACCTTGACCTTTGAGAACGTACAAATAGGGATGATGTAAAATCAAATCTAAGGTATTATGTTCTATTATTGCATGCTTTGCAAAACAAAATGATCGGATCTATCGTGCGCGTCTCAAACGTAACAGGTGCCTTCTCCTCCAATCCCGGTCGCCCAGAATTGTGTTCACTTGTCTGGGCGTCAGACTATGATCCCAAAGGCTGCAAGTTGGCGCCTCGGGCGGCTTGAGTTAGATCCTGTGTCGGCCAGCGCCTTGAGCATGAAAATGCGCTATATTAAAAAGATTCAATTACAGTAATTGAAATTAAATTAAATTAAATTAATTAATAGAACAAGATTTCACAAAAGGTAACAGAACACAGTTTGCGATTCGGCAAACGTGAAAGAATCGTTCATTGCAATTCGAACAGGAAAAAGGGTTATCAGTAGGGAAAGTCAACTACAAGAGTTAGGTCGACCGGCAAGGGATTTTTTTAACTCGCCTTGGGCAACCGGGCGAGTGTTTTCAGCACGCCTGGGCCATAGAACCTCACGCCTCACGCCACATGCCTCACGTCTCACGCCTCACGCGTGAAGATAAAAATGAACAGACATGGTATTTCTTGGCGTGGGCGATACAACTTCACACACGCCTCACGCCTCACGCTACACTTGTGAAGAGAAAAGTGAGCATGCCCACTTTTTTCGATGCGTGTAGTCACGTTCTAGCTTACCAAAGTGGTCAGACACAAGAAATTAGATCTAACTGGATGGTAAAATGGATGACTTTAGAGTAAATTTAATCGAGTTGGTCCGGGCAAGGCCTCTTCTCTGGGACCCACATGTTTCGGATTACAAAGATGAAGACCAGAGAGCACAAGTTTTGGAGGAGTTGAAAAAACTTGTAAATACACCCAAAGGTAACTTTTATACGATTTATTTATTTATTTACTGTAATTCATAGCACAGTCAACCAAAAGGTGGCAGACTTATCTCAAAGCTTGTACACATGTATCCAATTTTCGAGATCTAATCTCAAAAGCACAAAATTCAATACAACTTGTCTTTTCCATTTCTTTTCATCTTATTTCTCAATCTCAATTAATCAACACAAAACTGACGCATGAAACGTGAAGCGTGTGGCATGAAGTCCTATGGCCCAGAGCATGAAACGTGAGGCGTGAGGCTCTAATACTCTTGTTATCTTTCTACCATTTTCCAATATGGCTATTGCTGATTATGTGTGTTGTAAAATATAGAAATAGCGTACTCTAATGTAGTCTTTAAAAAAAAAAAAAAAAAAAAAAAAAAAAAAAACTTTCTGTACCGAACAGGAACACAAGGCGTCACTACAGCTCCAAGACTATTACGTGGGCAATGACGCAGAAGGCAAGCGTGACGTGTTATCGATGCGTCGTCCCATGCAGTGTGGTGTGGTGACGGACTGGGAGGCCATGCAGCATGTGTGGGAATTTGGCTTCCAGACTTTAAACGTCAGTTCTAAGAACCAGCCAGTGCTGATGTCAACCCCGTCATTCAGCCCTCCTGCCAACAGGGAACGGATGGCGCAGGTAGTCTTCACTGACGACGACGACGTTGACGACGACGACGAGGAGGACGATGATGATGATGATGATGATGATGATGATGATGATGATGATGATGATGATGATGATGATGATGATGATGATGATGATGATTTTTCTTTCTCCAGATTGTGTTTGAGCATTTTGAAGTGCCAGCATTCCACGTGATAAATGACAGCGTGCTATCGTTATTGACGACAGGCCGTCACATGGGTATGGTAATTGACGTAGGTGATGGCGTCACCCGCATCATGCCCAGTCAGGGATGTGAGTAGTTTATGTTGTCACACTGATATCTTATAGTTTACTTACTAAACACACAACTTTGTGATTCTCTCTCTCTCTCTCTCTCTCTCTCTCTCTCTCTCTCTCTCTCTCTCTCTCTCTCTCTCTCTCTCTCTCTCTCTCTCTCTCTCTCTCTCTCTCTCTCTCTCTCTCTCTCTCTGTGTAGTGCATATTTTGTGTGTGTGCGAGTGCGCGCGCGCGCCTATTTGAACGTCGTCTAACTTGTTCTTGATCTATTATTTCTTTCAAACTGGAGCGGTGGCAGTAAACATTATTTTACCGTCACAGTTTTTTGTTGCTATTTCCCAAAAAATATTTTCCAAGAATCTTTAATCCAAAAATGCCCTTATGCTCTGATGGTGATGTTCTCTTCTTGCGGTTGGGGTGAACATCCCTCGTTGGGGTGCCGGGGGTTTCAGTATAAATAGTATCCCCACTTTCTGGAAATTTAGTGCTTTAAATTCCCACTGTCGCCGTCTTTCTCTTTTGTTCTTTCTCATTCCTGCTCTGTTCTATCAATCTGCTATACTATCTTCTTCTTTGCTAGACCAGTCACCTACCTTTTGTCTTAAAAACTCTTCCGGGACAAGACTCCTTATTTGTGTGTGAGGTCTGTTGGATCAGCTTGGGAATATTGGACGCTTTCTGCCAGGTGGTCACTAGGGCTTCCTATGATGTTATTATTTAGCAATGTAGGCATTTTATATGTATGTGTTTTGTTGATAATTTATAATGATGTTTGTATTCTATTTTGTTTTTGTAAACGGGGGTTCGATAAATTAGAGTATAGCCTCAGCGTCCCCTGCATGGGATGTCTTTATTGTAAAGTGACTGGCTGGTGGAGAGTATTCAGTTTTACCACTAGGGTTGTTTTAGCAGATCTTTTATGCGGGTCAGGGGTTGTCTGGTCCTGATTTGGCTCGGATGAGTCCGCTGGACCTAAAGCAATAATCATGTCATGTAATGTAATGGGGTGAACATCTTTGTGGTAGTGGTTATAGGGTCCATTGAGTTGAATTATTATGCCTTTACCTTAACAGTACACCCAGAGATGGCCTGCATTCGACAAGCACACCTGGGCGGCTTTGACCTCACCTGTTATCTACAGGAACTATTGGAGGATCGGGGTTACAGTTTTGAGGGATACAGTACGCTGACAACAGTTTGTTACGCTTTTTTCTTTAGTTAACTTTAACGTCGTTGAACATTAGTAATATGCGACGGATTAATGCAAATTTAACATTTTAACTCACGACAACAAGTACAACAGTTGAAAGAAAACAGACAATATAGACGAGAAGAAGATACCAACATTACAGTAGGGGTGTTTGTTAATTGTTAATAAGATAGACAGGAAATATGCCGATAAAGTGCTACCTAAAATGACATTTACGCTGAACTGTGGTAACTTATTTGTCTGAGTGCAGCTGGCTTCGAGACGGTAGCAGAGATGAAAGAGTCTCTGTGTTACGTTGCTGATGATTTGGAATCGGAGAAAGCGAAAGCAGGTTGTCCAGAAACTATGGAGGCCGTGGAGAAAAGTTATCAGCTACCAGATGGCAGTACCATCAGTGTCAAGGACGAACGTTTCATGGTGCCAGAAGCTCTCTTCAACCCTTCCTTAATGGGTATGTATATATGTGTGTGTTCGTTCGTTTGTGGGTATGTGTTCGTGTGCATGCGTGTGTGTGTGTTTATGAGCGTACGCGCGCGCCTCTGTGTGTGCGTGTGTGCATGTGCGTGAGCGCATATATTTTACATCGAGCGACCAGGCTACAAATTCAATCCTAGCTTATAGGGTTCACATAATAAGGTTAATTGGAAAATGTGTGAGAGAGAGACAGGTCTTTAGTAATAGTAGTAGTAGTAGTAGCAGCAGTAGCAGCACCAGCAGCAACAGTTAGTTATTACTGTTGTAAAAAGTCTAATTTTTATGTTGATTGTCAAGAGTATGTTATACAGTGCTCCCAGTTTATAGTGATTTCGAGGAGAAAATTAAATGTTTTGTTCGTATGCTATGTAATATTTTGCGTGACGAATAAAGTCCAACAATCGGATGAGAGTAGACAAGTGTAGGATTGGTGTTGTGCTTACTCCACCCTGAACCCCACTTACCCCAATCTAATTCTCTAGCCAAAAGATACATAAATTATTATTATTTTTTTAAAATTGTTATTATTATGATTATTATGATTATGATTTTTTTAATTATTATTTTTATTATTATTAATATTATCATTATTATTATTAATATTATTTTTTAAAATTGTTATTATGATGATTATGATTATGATTATGATTATTATTATTATTATTATTATTATTATTATTATTATTATTATTATTATTATTATTATTATTATTAATGGAGGCACTGTGGTCTAATGGTAGTGCTTCGGCTTGCGGATCGGAAGGTCCCGGGTTCGAGCCCTGGCCGGGCCATTGTGTTGTGTCCCTGGGAAAGACACTTTACTCCTGTTTTCCTACTCCTTCGGATGAGAGTATAAACCGAGGTCTAGTCTGTATCGCATACATTCCATCATAACGGACTTTAAAGATCCTGACGCTCATGTCCTAGACGGGTGAGTGCCGGTGACAAGAAAACACCCAGCATGCACCTAGGTCCTTCTCCCCCATCCCTGGCTGCCCAGGATTGTGCTCAGTTGTCCGGGCGTCAGACCATGCGCCCAAAGGCTGCGGGTGGGCGTCTCGGGCGCCTTGAGTTAGATCCTGTATCGGCCAGCGCTTTGAGCAGCTCTTGAGCTGGAAAAGCGCTATATAAGAACGATTAAATAAATAAATAAAATAAATAAATAAATATTATTATTATTATTATTATTATTATTATTATTATTATTATTATTATTATTATTATTATTATTATTATTATTATTATTTGTTACACTCGATGTTGTTTTTTATCAGTTGATTCAGCCCCGATTCTTGAAACCTGATAAAGTGTAACTCAGATTCGTTTATCCACGCAGCCTGCTCACTCAGCAACAAGGCAAAGTCTTAGTATGTAGTTTTCCAACTTTATTCAGCATAACATCAACACTGCATACAATCGCTTTTTCCACTCTCAACTTTTTACTTTCAACACACCTTTTGAAACAGTGCGGCACTATATATATAGTCTCTCTACACTCCAGACCAATTTAGGACACTCCAGCGTAACGCACCACAACCAATCAAATTTAACTTCGTCATCACTGTCTCACGCCATACAACCTTATTGGGGATGGAAGCGTCTCGTGGTTACCACTAGATTTATCCACACGCTTCGATCGATCGTAAACAACCAAATCTAGAAAATTCTCAAATAATATCGACCAACTAAAATTATCAACGTTATACAAATCTTCTTCTAATAACAACGCAAAATCAAATCAAAGGTAAATACACTCTATTATTGCATGCGTTGCAAAATAAAACGAACAGATCTATTGCGCGCGTCACACACGAACTATCGTGCGCGTTTCAACATAACATTATTATTATTATTATTATTATTATTATTATTATTATTATTATTATTATTATTATTATTATTACTATTATTATTATTATTATTATTATTATTATTATTATTATTATTATTATTATTATTATTATTATTATTATTATTATTATTTTTATTATTATTATTATTAAAATCACTTCATTGAAAATATGTTAAAGAGACCCACTTTGACCACGCCCCCTTTTAACTTTCACAGTGAGTTGCCCCACTAAAAAAAAAAAGAAGCTTACCACAAAACAAATCTCTTTCGAAAGTATAATTATTCGTTAAATGAATGATTCCGTAGTTTTTGTCCATGTTAGTACACACCAGCTCAATGCCTATGTGCCGGTCCTGATTTGGCTCGGAGGAGTCCGCTGGACCTAAAGCAACAATAAATCAATCAATCAATCAATGCCTATGTGAGCTACACTGTTTAGTGCCGCCACATTTTGCTTGCTGCGGGCTGTTTATAGCTTGCCTGCACCCTCCCTTCCAGTGAAAGGAAAAGGAAAGGAAGCATCGGCGAAACTATTTATAGCTTGCCTGGCTGACCTAACCTTAAAACTAAAAAGCTTTAGTTGAGTCGCTGTGAATAGCAACAGCCATTGGCTGGCCATCCAACATTCTGGGGCTAAAAAATAGCAGGTACCAAAGCCGGTAAGAGATAGAACCTGTAAAAACCATTGCTCGTAAAGCGTTTTGTTTTAGGTTGAAAAAAAAAAAAGACCCTACCGGTACCCTACCCTAGACACCAAAGACGCACACTTCAAGACGCGTGGTGCACTCAGAAATAGGGTCAAAGGTCACACGGCTGTACCATTAAAAACAAGGGAAATAACTGTCAGAATCGATATGAAAAATTCAATCTTAAGCGGTTGGTTTGAGCAATGAAAGCCCCGGTGGCACGTCGTCAAAGTTCAGGGTGTCTTACTTTAGCCGGGCGCCTTTGCGCATGCGCCAGGTCAAGTCGGGCCGACTTTTTCACGATGTTCTTAGGCGTCGTAACCCTAACCCCCTAACCCTAACTCTAACCCTAACCCTAATCCTTACCCTTACTAGGACTACGATAGCACTGTGCGCATGCGTCGAATTTTGTAATGCGTCGACCAATCAGAATGCTCCCAGTCGCTCCCAGCCCAAATAAGATAGGCCTACTAGAAACTTTGACGATGTCACACCGGTTTATCATTATTTTAATGTAATAAAAATGCTAATTATCGGGTTTACCCGATTTTGCCAAAAGTAAGAAAACGCCTTCGAATTGGGGCCTTTTAAATGATATAAGCAAACGATTGTAGGAGCCGTTCTAATGGATGTTCACTGGTTGATTTCTGTTTCAGGGCGTCAAGAGCCAGGGATTCACCAGTTGATCCACAGCAGCGTGATGTCAGTTCCCCAGGACTCTCGCGGTGATTTCTACTGCAATTTTCTAATCAGTGGCGCTACAACGTTATTGCGTGGTAAGTTTTTTGAGCGCGTCTTTTTTTAATTCCTTTTTATATTCCACTTTTTTCAGCTCAAGGGTTGGCTCAAGACGCTGGTTGACACGCAATCTAGCTCAAGCCGACCGAGACGCGAACCTGCTGCTTTAGGCGTACCGTCCAACGCCCCAGACAGCTGGCACAGTCCTGGGCACCTGGGGTACAGGGCTAAGAGGGGGTGAAGAGACTTGGTGCTTGCAGGGCGTGTTGGTGTTTACTGGCACTCGTCCGTCTCCGTGCGTATGCGCGCACAGACTAGACCTCAGTTTTTACTCTCATGTGAAAGATTAAGGGCTCGTTTGGCCCCACTCGGTCAGTGCGTGCCCGTGTAGTCTTTGTCGTTGTTTTGCAAGCACATGTGCCGTCAATAGGTTGTACTTGGTCTTTGGTGCTGTGTGGTAGGTTTTGCAGACCGACTACAGGAGGAGATGGCTCTGCTGTTGCCAAGCACAAAGAGATATAAAGTAGTGGCCGCCCCCGAACGAGCGTACGCTGCGTGGATAGGGGGCTCCATACTGGCCAGTCTCTCCACCTTCCAGTCACAGTGGCTCACAAGGCAGCAGTACCAAGAATACGGCCCCACCATTGTGCACAGAAACTGCTTCTGAAGGATAGAAAGTCGGGAGAGAAGGAGACAAAGAGAAAAACAGACAGACAGGGAGAGAGACAGAATTAGGCTATGATTTTGTGTGTTTTACTAGTTCAAGAGAGACAGACAGGCCGGATTAAAGTATGATGTTGTGTATTGTACTAATTAAAAAAATTATATCTGTACATTTTATTTGTATTCATATTTCTAATAAAGTATACTTTGTTTTACTACAGCATTTGGTATTGCTTTCCAAACAGAGAGAGAAAGAGAAATAGCCTACAAAAGAGAGTCGTCGTGTAAGACAAAACGGTCAGTCGCAGAGAGAAAATTGTAAAGATAGTTTTGCTCTAGTGCCAGAGTCTTCGAGGGGTGAAGGGGAGGAGGGGAGGGGAGGGAAGTGGAGGAGTGCGGACGTAATGTTGAACAATTTGCCGCCAATCTCAAGCAAGTGTGTCGTCCGTCTGTGACGGTCCTGTGAAGCAGTTCCGGTCGTCCCGGATCTGATGTCATGAGAAGAGAGCTGCATGTGCCACTGTGACCACTCGGACCTGTCTCGTTTCAATGTTGTATCATCTTGTCCGGACCGAGATATCACCGATAGCGTACGTACCTGCAAACGATCCCTAAGCTGCCATTTTGCTCTGGAGCAAGTGTATTATTTGTATAAACATGTATATATTTCATATTTTGTGAACAAAAAGAAATATTAGTGAAGAAAGTATGCTTTTTGTATGCATGGAAATAAATAATTGACATTTAGTAATTTATGCATGAAAATTAAAATTTTGGTGGGTTCTTTCCTAGCTTTGTAAAAAGACGTGAAATATAAATGAAAATGAAATTTGTTCGATGATTAAGAAAAGATATATAATTTATAATTGGAATTTTATCATTCGTTCATAACTGTTGTAAGGGGAAATAATTCATACACATTATAATAAATTATTTTTTAATTATAATAAAGAATAATTTGGGCAAGTTTATTTATTTCAATTTTTATAAAGGGAGGTCGTTTATCAATGAGCTTGATATAATGAATAGAACGGAGAAGTGTAGCAACGTGCACTAAGATGCAGAAAAATATGCGGGTATTTTCCTATGTTGGTTGGTTAGTGGTGCTATAATTTACTCTTGTGTATGTCTTAGTGTACTTTGCGGTCCTGATTTGGCTCGGAAGAGTCCGCTGGACCTCAAGCAATAATAATGTAAGTGTACTGTGGCATCTTCACAAGCACTGTATCACCCATGCTGTAGGGTCCGGTGGCGTAGGCCTTGACCGTAACTACACGGGAGCCCTTTACAACCTGGCACTTCAACTGACTTCTGAGCATCCGAATGGAACACGCTGGTCGCGGACTGCCAACCAGCAGGGCTGTCATTTAAGAAGTCCGTAAGGGAAAAGTTCTGTTTCTTATTCCCTTGGAAATTTTCAAAAAAAATGAACTGTAAAAAAAATCTCAGTTGCCAATTGTATAACGCCACCTGTATATTTAGTTTACGGAGGAATGGCATTTTCTGTATTATCAAGCCGTATGTAGTATTTGTAGCCACTGATAAAGGTTAGATTGTAATATTATTAATAACTTTGTATATTTAATATCTTGTGCACATCATTAGTTAAATAATTAATAATTTTAAAGCTACTTGCGAAATTATATAGGCTATTTAAAGAAAGACTTTTAAGAAAATCATTATCTTCTTTATTATTCTTGTTTGTTTACCATTTGTTTTTCATTATAGTTAATATAAGTGTGATTGTGGGTATACGGATGGGTTAAATAGTTATGTACACACATATATACATACATTCATACACAGACACTCAAGCACGCACGCATCAATTTCAAATTGAGACAAATACTTCAAATGAGAAATGTAACCAAACACTTTTTAGTAGACCTTCTACGCAAGCCTCCTGAAACTGAGATGAGCATGCATTGTTCCAGCCTATGTCAATGAATTTGTTAATTATTATCTAGCAAACCTATGTTTAAAAACAAATACCAGCAGCGGAAAGTTGTTGATGTGACTTGAACAATATTTAATGTGATCGCTAGCTTGCGAGTTCCCGCATTAATGAATACCAGGTTTTGAAGAGAGCTTGATCGTGTGGCTGGTTTTCAGGTTAAATGCCGCTACCATTTCTCTGACAGTAGGACTTGCATCTGCATTGTCTATATTTGTTGGTGATGCAGGCAGTTCCTGCAATGATCTGACCTGCCGCTGTCGAGGACACTGAGCCAGTCTGTCTCCGGGCGGAAGGGGTGAAGCAAGATGTTCTCTAGAAGATTGAGATCTTTGAGTCAATTGAATCCTTTCAGGTCGCTGACGCAGAATTTGAGCCAGCCTGTCTCTGGGGGGAGAAGACAAAGCAAGACGCCCTTCACGATCTTCAAGTGTTTGGTGAGATTTTACCCCTTTCTGTCGCTGATGCGGATTTTGACCCAACCTCTCTCTTGGCGGCAGCGCTGGATCAAGGCTTTCTGTAGAAGCTTGAGGTATTTGATTGGAGGATAATGTGTTTGAAACGGTACTTGCGTATGTTATCTTGTTCCTGTCATCTGATGGAACCTGGCGCAAGACCGCAGCGAGTCTGTCTCTAGGTGTATTACTATTGCTAGATCGATCTGCTTCTTGTTGAATATCAAGAGACCTGCAAGAATGAGGTGTGCGTTGTTGGTCTCTAATATCACGGACTGGTAATTCTGGAGCTGACGATAAAGACCAAGGCTCTTTCTCTGATCTCTGTGGAGACGAGTCCGAGGTGCAAAGAGCAGCAGCTGAGAGCCCAGCTGACCGGTGTCTTGGGAGTCTATCTGGTCGAATCGAATTGTCGGATGTCCTACGACCTCCTCTTTTCTTTCGGACAATGCGGACGACGATAGCTCGCGCCGGTCCGTCCATGACTGAATTGAAACCCTCAACCTGAGCTATGTTCTCACGCGACGGAGATACTGGATGCAAATAGCCGGCTGAAGCGCAGTGGAAGTTGGCTCTTGCGTTACCGTTGTTGCTGCTGCTCAAGTCTGACCCAGTTTGCGCGTGGGTGGAGTCTGCTTGGGATGCATGCTGGTACTTGCTGGAGGTTTCTGAGGGTGAGCTGGCCGTACACCCGTCTCTCTCGAGACCTCTAGCTGACAGTGAGCCAGCTTCAGCGCGGGTAGAGTTTAATGAAGACTGCCCGTGCACATTGCTGTCATCAAGTGACGCGTCTTCGGCCTGCTCATACGTCGTGTCTGTTGCGGTGGCACTAGGGATGAAGTAATCGTTTGGCAGTGTGTCCGATAAGTTCAAAGAAGACCAGCTCGGGCTCGGGGCTCGGTTATTTTCTGCAAACAGACACACACACACACACACACACACACACACATACACACACACACACACACACACACAAACACACAATGGCAACTTTGTATTTATACTGTCAATTTTTTTCCCCCGATGGCATCAGAGTTTATGGTAAAGCGTGATAACAAACATTCTTTATTAGTGGTTTGCGTCAATGTCAAGGTCAAGGCCTGCTCAAGGTCAAGGACCAAGCTGAAACAGCCCTGAGACAGAGGCTATTGCCCTCCAATGGAGGAACACCCACCAACTCACTAAGTTCAACAACAGGATTTCTGAGCAGCACACCTATCTCAGAGCCTACAAGCGCCAACAAGTTTATAACAGGGTTGCGTTCACGCTCCACTACCCTCATACAATATGTAGAGGCCGCTACAGTGTGCGCGTGAACCGTGTGTAGCGCAGCAAATTTACGCGCATGCTCACAGAGTCCGGAAAAAAGAATGGCTGTCGTCAGTGTCGTAGAAAACCTAAAAGCTTTACTTCAGACTATTATGTTGGAGTTAATTGACGATTCGGACGAGGACGAATGTAGAGGGGACTCGTTAAAGACAATTTATGGACAAATAAAAAAAACGGTGGCACATATCTTTCGCTACCGCCAGCGTCCGCCATTTTTGTATGAGCTTTCATACAATCCACTGCGCGCTCGAGAGGTGTAGGAAAATGTAGTACTACTTGTTCATACGCAGTGACTGTGAACGGCTGCGCAGCAATACGTAGTCATACATAGTGCCATCGTGAACGCAACCCAGGTGACGCTGTAAATAGTCATAGTGATGTTACTGCAGCGGACATAAGAAAAGCGTCCTCCAGCGTCACCGGCGTGGTTGGTTAAGCTGTAGTCCCAGGAAAACCTCAGCCTCTTCAATGTCCACAGCATCCATTGCAGCCTCACCGTTTGTGGTAGGAGGCATTGATGAAAAATGACCTCGACCTTGACTTAGACCTTGACTTCTATCAGCCGTACAAGCGGCTGAGAAAAAGTTCAAATTTGGTCAGTATACATGTCGTGGGGACAATCTGTTATCAAAGTGCGTGTGTGTTGGTTGATGTGGAAACATGATGAAGGATTTTGTTTGTTTTTATCTTTCTGTGAAACTGAGGAGAAAAAAAACAAATACTTGTGTGATAAATGTTTCAAACTATAATCTGAACGAACTGAATCTGGTGTTTTTGAATTTAGTATGTTGTTATTACACAAGCCATTGGACAACACGATGACATGCTCTCAGTGGTGAAGAAACGGAAACTCCGATGGTATGGCCACCTCACCAGAGCATCAGGCCTTGCAAAGACCATCCTGCAAGGCACGACGCAATGAGGCAGAAGAAGAGGGAGACATAAAAGAGGTGGGAAGACAACATTAGAGAATGGACTGGCTTGATACTGAGCGAAGCCATGAGGGTTGCTGAGCACAGAGAAAGATGGCGTACGCTGGTTAAACGATCATCTGTGGTAGCCCAACGACTTTCAAGTTACGGGATAGGATGTGATAGGGCGTCATGGTCATCATCAGCATCATCGTCATCATCATTATCATCATCATTATCTTCTTCTTCTTCTTCTTCTTCTTCTTCTTCTTCTTCTTCTTCTTCTTCTTCTTCTTCTTCTTCTTCTTCATGTTCATCATCATCATCGTCGTTGTCGTCCTCATTGTTGTCTTAGTCTTCGTCGTCATCAGTGTAATGTCAATCAGTAAGGTCGTTCTCATTTTGTTTTTAAAATCTCTCGCTACCCCATCCCCACTTTCCGTGACTGTGTAATAATTTATTGAAGCATAATTTGTAATAGCAAACCCGTGATTTGGTATTGTGGGTGGCTCTGTGTGTGTGCGTGTATGTGTGTGTACGTGTACGTGAAAAAACGCACAAATGGGTTTCAGACCTTGTCTTTCTTAGTAACAAATGGGTTTATTTGCTTAAAACCCACTTTTTTTTCCAGGAACTCACTTTTTTCTAAGTGCGCGGGAGTGCTCTTTTAGTGCATGGGAGTGCAGTTGTAGTGCATGAGAGTGTTTTTAGTACACAGGAGTGCTCTATCCAGGACGGAGAAAATACAGTCAATTTTCGGAGAAATTTTGAAGAAAATTCGACCTATTTCGTCGCCTATAGGAGACGAACTAGGTCAACTTTTTAGACGGAAAGAGCCAATTTTGACTTAGATTCTTACATTTCTAGAAGAAGTTTGCGTTCTTTCCGTCAAAAAATCACTTTCCGATTCCTACATTCTTAAATAAACCCAGTTCTGATGTATTGCAAATGTGCGTGTGTGTGTGTGTGTGTGTGTGTGTGTGTGTTTATGATGTTGAAGTGTAATGAGGGTTCTGTTTTAGTTTCCAAATAGTGTGGAGTATGCATGTAAAGATACATTGTGTCTGTAATGTTCATGTTAAGATGTACATTCGTGTGGGTCAGTGCATGAGGTATCTTTGTAAATGTTATTGTTACCTTTTTAATAACTGACAGCAATTTTATGTTAGAATTACTCTTGTAAGAAAATACATTTTTCTCAATCTGAATCTGACCTAAACCCTCCACCTCCCTCTCACGCCTCCCTCATCCCCTCCCCCGCCACTACCACTAGTTCTACCCCACAATATAAATGCGGACTACATTAATCAATTGAGACTGCACAACCTAGGGTAAATACACTGAAAAGCAAAACACAGCATATACCTTCACCATCAGAGATGACGTTGGCATAGGCGCTCGATGTTGTGCCGTCACTAAGGCCGATAAAGAAGGGGTTAGTTATTTGTTCGCTATCAGGGGAGTCCATCCGGGGTCTGAAAGTCAAGACGTCACGAACAATGGCGGGGTTTGGCACTGTAGGGATGTTGCGTCTCCTCGGCGGCACCGGCGGTCTTCGGATTCCTTCAATTCAGAAATCAGTGGTCAGCACTAGTGCAGTAGTATGCCTAATAATTATCATAGATAACTAGATAAATAGACAGTTTATCCATCTATCTATCTATCTATCTATCTATCTATCTATCTATCTATCTATCTATCTATCTATCTATCTATCTATCTATCTATCTATCTATCTATCTATCTATCTATCTATCTATCTATCTATCTATCTATCTATCTGATGATGACCCCTTGGGGTCATGAGCAATCTTGCCACTGTAGATTGTTCAAACCTATAAAGGGAACAGTGAAAGCCACAGTTGAAAACCTGTCTTTCCTTTATAGGCAAGACAGATTCACTGCGGCAACAGTACCCCCGTTGGAGTGCCGGGGGTTTTCAGTATAAATAGTATCCCCACTTTATGGAAATTTAGTGCTTTAAATTCCCACTGTCACTGTCTTCCTCATTTACTCTTTCCTATTCCTGCTCTGTCCTTCACTCTGCTATACTATCTTCTTCTTCGCTAGATCAATGACCTACCTTTTTTCTTGAAAACTCTTCCTGGACAAGACTCCTTGTTTGTGTATGAGGTCTGTTGGATCAGCTTGG
>CM072518.1:57086665-57126665 GCA_036898135.1 Oncomelania hupensis
GGGTTCCTATCCTATCCTATCTTATCCTATCCTATCCCATAACTCAGAGGTCGTAGGGGCACCACAGATGATCGTTTAACCAGCGTACTCCATCTTTCCCTATCCTCAGCAACCCTGATTGTTTCGCTCAGTGTCAAACCAGTCCATTCTCGAATGTTGTCCTCCCACCTCTTTTTCGGTCTCACTCTTCTTCTACCTCCTTGCACTGTGCCTTGCAGGATGGTCTTTGCAAGACCTGATGATCTGGTGACGTGGCCATACCATCAGAGTTTCCGTTTTTTCACCACCGTGAGCAGGTCATCGTGTTGTCCAATGGCTTGTGTGATGGTCTGTCGGACTTCGTCGTTAGTGATGTGCTGGGTATAGGAAATGCCCAGAAGTCTTCTGTAGCACCTCATCTCCATGCTTTGTATTCTTCGTTGGAGATCTGCTAGCTTCAAAAAATGGACACATTTGTAAAATTGTCAAAGTAACGTATGTAGAGTTTCATGAAAGTCATCACAACGGCATTTTTACACGTTGTGTGTGTGTGTGTGTGTGTGTGTGTGTGTTTGTGTGTGTAGATAGATTTCGGTTTACACGCCCGTTTGTGTGCGTGCGTGCGCGTGTTCTTCCTTGCGTGTGCGTGTTTATGACAGGACGCGCGAGTACGTAGTATTAAAATAATGTACAAACAAGATAACAAGCCATTCAAATGTAATTACTGACACTCATGCATACAGCCGAGGGGAAAAAAAAGCATTTTCAAAAGTATTCAATTTCTTAATTCTGTGGCCGCTGTTGTGACTGGGCTTTATGCTACAGTAAGGAAGCACACGGAAAACGTGGAATGACTGGCCGCTATCTCAACTATCGACAAGCAAACCATTCACATTGAAATAGGATCAGCCAATGTTTAGATACAGCGCAAACGTGTTTGGAAATTGGTGAAGCACAATGACCTTGACCTTTTAGAACGTACAAATAGGGATGGTGTAAAATGCTAAGCAGTAGGTTGGCCCATTTGAAAAGACAAGACCATCAGTCTACATTCCGAGGTAAGACTGTTGCGCTCCCTTGACATCTCCATCTTCTTATACGCGTGCGAAACATGGACCCTCACAGAAGATCTACAACGAAGAATATAAAGCATGGAGATTACGAGCTACAGAAGACTTCTGGGCATTTCCTATGCCCGGCACATCACCAACGACGAAGTCCGACAGACCATCATACAAACCATCGGACAACACGAAGACCCGATCACAGTTGTGATGAAACGGAAACTCCGATGGTATGGCCACGTCACCAGATCATCAGGCCTTGCAAAGACCATCTTGCAAGGCACGGTATGGTCTTGCAAGGCACGGTGCAAGGAAGTAGACGAAGAGGGAGACCGAAAAAGAGATGGGAGGACAACATTCGAGAATGGACTGGTTTGACACTGAGCGAAGCCATGAGGGTTGCTGAGAACAGAGAAAAATGGAGTACAAAACACCAACGAGCAAGACCACTGTGACAACAGCTTTGTAAAGTACAGTACCTTTCAACAATCATGCTCTTCAAGACTATATAGAGGGCGCTACATAAAAGTCATCATCATCGGCAGTAATGATAACCGCTGACAGAAGACAACCTGCCAATGTTAGATATCATCATCAATCATTATCATCATCATCATCATCATCATCATCATCATCATCATCATCATCATCATCATCATCATCATCATCATCATCATCATCATCATCATCTTCTTCTTCTTCTTCTTCTTCTTCTTCTTCTTCTTCTTCTTCTTCTTCTTCTTTCTTCTTTCTTCTTCTTCTCCTTCTTCTTCTTCTTCTTCTTCTTCTTCTTCTTCTTCTTCTTCTTCTTCTTCTTCTTCTTCTTCTTCTTCTTCTTCTTCTTCTTCTTCTTCTTCTTCTTCTTCTTCTTCGTCATCATCATCTTCTTCTTCTTCTCCTCCTTCACTATTAGAGTAGAACAACAACAGCAGATGCAAGAAGAACGACATCATATCAAGAAATATCAATAATAATAATAAAACAACAACATCGTAATAATCATTATCATTTCGATAACATCGTCATTATCATCATTTTTATCACCATCATCATCTTCATCATCATCATCATCATCATCATCACAGCAACAACATCGTAATAATCATTACCATATCGATAACATTGTCATCATCATCATCATCATCATCATCATCAAACTGGAAAAGTTATCACACCGTTGTAATAACAATCATGAGATTTTCATTACCTAGAGTCTTCCATTTGGTGTTAATACCTTCAAAATAAACATCTTACCAGATCTAGGAAACGTGGCATGCCTATGTGCTGAAGACGTATAGCCTTTCTTGGGTTTAGTGGCCGAAGTAAATATCGACAGTCAAGAAAATCTGACCGTTTGGTGTGATGGTATCAGACTGAACTGCAGACCTATCTGTTGACTACGGCTAATAAGTAAAGTAGTTGTTTTTTTCCATTCCTAACGGAAAGTTGAGGAAGGGGCTGTGGCAGGGATGCGAAAATAAAGTTGATAAATAACATCAGCGCTTTAACTTCTTAGGCATGTCTTTGTAGCGTGGTGCTCGGCGCTATGCAAAAGCCCCGCACTAGCCAGGGGAGAGAAGTCTTCAGTTCCTAAATTCAGTACAGTTTTCTTTTAAAAGTTGTATTTTCAACTTGCAAGTGCACTAGTGCTAGAAGTTATAATTACATTCTAATATGGAATCGTCTTCGATGTCTTTTTGTACAATATTTTGTAGCTTTTATTTGACTTGTCCTATAGATTTTTACCATCTCTACTCGTTAGAACGGTGATAACTCGACAGCCGCACTGCAGTCCCAAGCAGGACAAGAGAGGGGGGTGTATATCAGTATGGTAATATGCAATGACTGAGTTGTCCCACCGCCGTAGCTCAATTGGTAGAGCGTTCGCCTGGCACACCGATGACCCAGGTTCGAATCCCGTGGTGGGCGATATAAAATGTGGCCGTTTTCACTGTCCATTTTAGCAGTAGGATTGCTTTGGTGGGTCAGTGTTGATTCAGGTCCCAATCCCTCTTTCCCTGGGATGGTTATCCCCGTCTGCCATATCGCCAATGGTGGGTGTAGACGTTAAACCTCAATGTTCTTCAATGACTGAGCTAGAGACTGGCTGTTGCGATTAGCTAGCAAGCGCTAGCGTACAGCGGTTTCATCGTCGGACTTTATCAGAAATTTATTTTCTCAAACAAAAGTATTGGGCTGTGCCAACTGAGAAGTTTGGATCCCCAACTAGGGTAAGGACACGAAAGCATTTTAAGTTATAAAAGTCATATCATTGTGAAAAGGTTTTAAAATGAAAGATTAATACATTGCAATTTAGTTTTAACAATGTCTCCCAGTGATGATGATGTCGACGACAACAACGACGACCACGACGGTGATGATGATTGATGATGATGATGATTGATGATGATGATGATGATGATGATGATGATGATGATGATGATGATGATGATGATGATGATGATGATGATGATGATGATGATGATGATAATATCTAACATTGGCAGGTTGTCTTCTGTCAGCGGTTATCATTACTACCGATGATGATGACTTTTATGTAGCGCCCTCTATATAGTCTTGAAAAGCATGATTGTTGAAAGGTATAGGTGAATGTTAACTGAGCCGGGTAAAGCTAAAATATAAACTCGGCGTTATCTTCTTCTTATTGACTTAAAGGCACATCCGTAACGTAATCTCTGCCCCTTGGTATTGGTCCGGTCTTCAGTATTGAATGACTTTCCTGCTATTCAGTAGCTTGTGTCTCAGCCTGAGCTTCAGGGGGGAGGAAAGAGGTGGTATAACTCCTTCTTTTCTACGGACTCTGAGAGAGTGAAAGGAATTAGACCCTTCGCGATATTACTTCCCGATTACTGTTGTTGTTGTTGTTCTTGTTGTTCTTGTTTATCTTGTTCTTGTTCATCATCATCATCATCATCATCATCATCATCATCATCATCATCATCATCATCATCATCATCATCATCATCATCATCATCATCATCATCATCTTCTTCTTCTTCTTCTTCTTCTTCTTCTTCTTCTTCTTCTTCTTCTTCTTCTGCTTCTTCTTCTTCTTCTTTTTTTTTTACCCCCTCCTCGATCCCTTTATCTTCTTTTTTTTTAAATTCCCCCCCCCCTCCTCCTCCTCCTCCTTTTTCTTCATCTCTTCATCTTCCTCCTCCTCCTCCTCCTGCTCATCATCATCATCATCATCATCATCATCATCATCATCATCATCATCATCATCATCATCATCATCATCATCATCACTATTATCCTCACCATCACCATCATCATCATCATCATCATCATCATCATCATCATCACCATTATTATCATCATCATTTTCACGACCCACACTCAGTTTGAACTTTATATTGTTGTTTGTAGATAGGTGATCTTCTCGCAAGTGCCTATGAATCATCGTTTTGTGTGCCTTTGAATAAGCCGGGACAAAAGTAAATGAAAAGTGTGACGTAACTTATTGTCGTAGAAAAGAGGAAATGACGAAGGAGAAAGAAGACAGGTATTTGGTCGTTACATGGAGGTCCCAGGAACAGTGAATCTAGGAGCAGTGTGTTGAATCGTTTTTCGTCCCTGCTAATCCTTTATCCGTCAACTGTACGCTTAAGGAAATACGTACGTGATATCCTCACGTAGCGGTGCCCTACGACAAGAACTTGAGTTTTCACCAGAAGTCGTTTGAGAACGATGAGGGAGAAAGAGTTCGACCTTGAAACTGGTGCAAGTTCGACTGTTTGTTTTAGTCAATGAAGATCGAGACGACTAGTAGACCTGACCGTTGACCTACCTGTACCAAAAGGAATGCTGCGGATGAAGAGACGTATCCGACCTTAGCCGCATCACCGTATCCACGGGTAGTTGAGTAAGTGTGGACTTGGGTGTTTTCACTGGCTAGTCGGGTGTCTCTTTGTTGTCATTTATTTCTGTGGTCCGTATTTTGTCGTGTCATTGTTGGTTATCATTATGTTGTGGGGCTAAAATATTATGGGGAAGTATTATACTCGAATAAGTGATACCATATTTATTACAATCATTATTCTTCCAAGCATACAACACATTCAAGGTTGCCAGCATTCATTCATAGATTTACATTTGTGATTGTTACAATACAAGAGTTAGCGATTATTATTATTAAGGAAAATGGTTGAGTTTTCAATTGCATCAGGAAGCATGTATAAATTGTTACTCAAATTCTTAGAAGATTTTGTATGGGTTATGTTGCAGTGTACCTTTCGCTTTTTGCCTTTGGTTTCATCTTCAACTTCGATTTTACCTTCAACTTCAACTTTACTTTAACTTCGACTTTGTTTTTGGTTTTACCATCACTTTTCACCGATTGTATTATAATAGACTTTTTGCCAGTGAACTTTTTGCCTTCGCTTCTTCACCACAGACTTTGAAATATTGGATGACCACGGCGGATGCATCTAATCGTAGCAGCTACAGTCCCAGTGACATTCGAGGTGTATGCACTTATCGATTACATCTAGTGCATTGACAATTTTTAGTTTATTTGCCTACTGTGTTCCCGGGACATATATACATTTCACTCCTGCGTTGAGCGAGTTCATGCTCTAGTGTCTTCGGGACGTTTTTGTTATTATGCAATTTCGTATTGCAAAGGTTTGATCGCAGGAGTGTGATATGTATTTGTAAAACGGGACTTGTGAACTGAAATCGTTATAACAGTAGTAGCAACAAATTTGTAAACAGTGCATAGGTTTGTGTGCGAACAATGAGTGAACAGTAGAAAAGGAAAACAAAGAGACTGAACGAGAATACTGTGTAGAACCATTTAATTTATTTAAAACAAAGAACATTTCATTCTGTCGTTTGATTTTATCACCTTTATAAATTTTAGTTATTCATTTACGACTCCATGTTATGTTCATGTGAATAAATTGTTGTTTTATTTTGCCAACGTAATACTTGTTTCTATCTATTCATCCGTTGTTCACGTATGGTTGCATACACTGCTCAGAGTTCCCCTTTATGGTAAGAGAAACGAAGGACCGTAAGGGGGGGCTTTGACAATCATCATTAAAATGTTGTGTTATTTTGAGGGCAGTAGATGTGTGGGGTGAGAGTGGGGAATGAGGAATGGATGTTGATTTTGTTGAATTTACAGTGATTTTATTGACAACAAACCTGTTTGTATTACATTACGTTTGAATTTGGCCTTTAGAGTACTTAGGTAAGGAATACGCTCATACTTAGGCTCGTGTGCTTAGGTAAGCATAGAGATACAGAGAGAGAGAGAGAGAGAGAGAGAGAGAGAGAGAGAGAGAGGGAGGGAGAGAGAAGAGAAGAGAAGAGAAGACAAGAGAAGACAAGAGAAGACAAGAGAAGACAAGAGAATAATTTTATTTTGCAAGGGTAAAAGAGTAAGCGCTGGATGTGATTTTTTACATCTTGCACGTGGGGCTTGTAACAATAACTATTAACTACAACTCAAGGTTATAACATTAACATCATGGAACATTAACAAATAAACAAAGTCATCATTAGATAAAATCATTTTCAAACAATTGAAATCAAAGTATTGTTAATATCAATCAACAACATTAACAATTAATGTGTATTTAATTTGTCATGTGTTTTAGGAGACCTGTTCTAAATGATGTAAATTTAGATGCTGGAGTGCGGAGATCTTCAGGAAAGTGGAACCGGAATAAGCTAGACTAGTTTGAAGAAGAAATCAATTCTTGGAATTGGAACATTTCATTTTGTGAACGATCTGGCAGTTTTTTGTTTTTAAATAGAAGAAAGATAGGAAGGTGCATTGCCAGAAAAGACCTTGTTTATGAAAACACCTTTATTAAATTTTAGTCTGTCGGTAAGAGGTAGAATATTGATCCGTTTATAGTCATCTGGAGAGATTTTTTGTTTAAGAATAACTTGTTTAATTGCAAGTTTGTGAATTCTAAATAAAGGCTTCATTGTATTGCCACTAGCAGAATCCCAAAAAGCAGAATCCCAAATAATAGAGGAAAAATCAATAAATGATTGAATATGAGTGAGAGAGAGAGACAGAGACAGAGACAGAGAGAAACAGAGAGAGACAGAGAGAGACTTTGACTTTTGACACTGTTTTAATTAGGCCTCCGGCCCATACAGTTTGGGGAGGGGGTTACAAGAGACAGAGAGAGACAGAGAAAGAGAGAGACAGAGCAATAACACATGTACAAACGCACATACACAACACACGCACATATACATACAAATGCCCAACACACACATTCCCAGCTCACACATTCACACACACATTCATAAGCAAAGAAAGATGTATAACTTGAAGATTTTCACATTACATAATAACACCCAAATGTGCTCTGTAAGCAGTAAAAATAAAAACAATTTAAAGCATTGTATCAAGTTTATTGCTCACTCGTTCCAGAACTGTAAAAGTACAACTTTTAAAAAAATAATTCATGTAGTATTAAAATATCATGAAATGTAAAACTGAATGAAACATACATCATTTCCCTGTATAGGGTATTACTATTTTCTTTTTCTTCAATCCTTAGTTTCAGAATAGAAAATCAGATTGACCTTTTCATTCTGTCAAAAAATCTTATACTTATTACGTTCTACATGAATGCTATCTGTAATTCTTTAAACCTTCATTGCTCATTATATCAAAAACGAATTTTGAATATTATTAAATTTGTGTTGCTGATGTTGGACGGAATGTCGACATTGCTGCAGCTTGTATCACACATAATAATAAATGTTGCTATCAATAGCGAAGTCTTAAATTTAAAAAAAAAAAAAAACATATATAATAATAATTTTGTTCCTTGCCTGTTGAATGTGGACGGACTGAACAAAAAATACAAATTATACAATACAAAAAAATAAATCAGTACATTCCTACATTTTACATAGTAAGAATCTGTACACCTAATAATGAGAAAACACCTTTTCGAGGAAGCGACGAAATCCTACATTTAGGGGGTTTCCACAAAGACTTTCGCTTGTAATAGCAGTATGTGATCAAAGAGACGTTCATGCCCGTTTTAGTGCAAGAAGAATGGGGGGAAAAAAAGAAAGCATGCAAATTGAACTTTATTTCATCTCATATTATTCTCCCTTGTAGCCTAAATGTCACACAGTATGTTTTACATTAATTCAACAACAACAAGAAATGTTTTATTTTTTTAAGGGAAAGTAATTGGTAACTAATACCGGCATTTGGGTGATTTTGCCAGAGTGAATTCAGCTTGAAATTTTTGTCAAGCAAGAAACGGAACCGAAACGCAACAAAGAGCAACAACAGTTGCATCACCAACACTAAAACTACATTCAACATGGAAAACAACACCAAAATACATTCAACATGGAAAATAACACTAAAATACATTCAATGAAAAGAAATCTCAGAATGTGTGGGTAAAACTTGTTTCTTTAACAAATTGATAATTTCCTGCACTTAAGGGACACAGAATCCTCCTCCCCACCCCTCTCTCTCTCTCTCTCTCTCTCTCTCTCTCTCTCTCTCTCCCCTCGAAACAAAGTTATTTTAAGTGTAGATAGGTCAAGAATAAGCTCCCAAACGTAATATCAGTGTCGTAATAATTAGCGAGAACCCATACTATCCTAAACAGAAGGGATTTTCCATTTTCCATCGATAGTTTTCGAAAATAGCGAGATCAGGAAGTTAATTCCATTGTGTTGCTTCTTTGTTCGTGTAATCATTCTTTTTAGAAACCTGCGTTGATCATTTCCTGGTAACGCTCAGATGTAAGGAAGTGCACACGTACAAATTAGGAAGCACTGTTAGTAATTTCCCCAACATTCTTCGCCGTCATCCATTTATTAATAATTTTTTAAAAAAACACTACTATGAAACTGTTGGTAGTCAGGGTTGATTGTTCTAATGTCTTCCCGTTTTAATGTACATGCTGAATAACTATAAAAGGTTTTTATCCAGCTTTACGACTGTGTCGTCAGGTTGTACGATTAGCACACAGTCGTTCCATTATGCGATTAAAACGTCTTTACTAGTTAGATGCTCCACTGAAACGTGTTGTTTCACTGATTAGGTCCGAATGTACAGAAGCTGAGACTCTAAATCCGATAGTACAGCAACCATAACTATTATATGGCAAAGTATAGTACAACCAGCAATAAGGATGTGGATTAGAGACTTGTCATCGTCATTCTAAATTCTAAATTGTCAACATTGACGTGCTATTAATTATCCGTTGACATTATTGTCTCAACTGATAAAAACAACAAAAACTGCACAATAAGATAGAAAACAAAAAATAAAAATAATAAATAAATAAGATTTGAAGTTAACAATGGAGGGAGAACGTGTGTTGGGTTATTGCGTTAAGCGTTCTCTTCTCCTTCTTCTTCCTCGTCGAACTCTCCCTCCTCTTCTGCTGTTGCGTCCTACAAAAAAAAAGGAAACCGACAAGGGCGGGTCATGAGATTTCAACAAAACTGTTATGTTACAAATAATTGTTTTGCGGATTGAGCTGAATGTTACTGTAATTATTAACTGAGAACTTTACATTACATTACATAATTGTTGCTTTAGGTCCAGCGGACTCTTCCGAGCCAAATCAGGACCGGACAACCCACAATCCGCATAAAAGATCTGCTGAAACAACCCTAGTGGGAAAACTGAATGCCCTCCACCAGCCAGTCACTTTACAATAAAGACATCCCAAGCAGGGGACGCTGAGGCTGCACTCTAATTTATCGAACCCCTGTTTACAAAAACAAAATAGAATACAAACATCATTATAAATTATCAACAAAACATATACATATAAAATGCCTACATTGCTAAATAATAACATCATAGGAAGCCCTAGTGACCACCTGGCAGAAAGCGTCCAATATTCCCAAGCTGATCCAACAGACCTCATACACTAACAAGGAGTCTTGTCCCGGAAGAGTTTTCAAGAAAAAAGGTAGGTGACTGGTCTAGCTAAGAAGAAGATAGTATATCAGATTGATAGAACAGAGCAGGACTGAGAAAGAGCAAATGAAAAAGACAGCGACAGTGGGAATTTAAAGCACTAAATTTCCAGAAAGTGGGGATACTATTTATACTGAAACCCCCGGCACCACAACTGAGAACTAAGTAGATGGGCGAGTCTGTGCATGACTGACTGACTAGCTAGCGACCTCACTACCTAAAATATTAAGAAGAATTTTTTTTGACATCTCCATCTTCCTATATGCTTGCGAAACATGGACCCTCACAGCAGATCTCCAACGAAGAATACAAAGCATGGAGATGAGATGCTACAAAAGACTTCTGGGCATTTCCTATACCCAGCACATCAACGGCGAAGTCCGACAGACCATCACACAAGCCATTTGACAACACGATGACCTGCTCAAAGTGGTTAAAAAACGTATGGTATGGCCACGTCACCAAATCATCAGGTCTTGCAAAGACCATCCTGCAAGGCACAGTGCAAGGAGGTAGAAGAAGAGGGAGACCAAAAAAGAGGTTGGAGGACAACATTCGAGAATGGACTGGTTTGACACTGAGCAAAACAATCAGGGTTGCTGAGGACAGGGAAAGATGGAGTATGCTGGTTAAACAAAAAAATCTGTGGTGCCCTTTCGACCTCCGAGTTACAGGATAGGATAGGATAGGATAGGATAGGATAGGAATTTAGTGTGTCGCCCAATGCATAATAAGGTCTTTGAAAGATGAACTAACTTACTCGAGTACTCACTCACGAACTTAAAAACGCGTTCACTCATGTACTCCCTCTCCGACTGACTCACTAATTGACTGACTCATTAAGTGACTGATTCACTAATTGACTGACTCACTCCTTGACTTACTAACTGACTCATACACTCTCCGACTCAGTGACTCACTGACTCACGTATCAACTAAAGAACAAAGTAGAATTTAGTTCACTTCAGCAAACTATTTGTAGGCTATGTGCTGGAACTCGGAAGCCAGTGCTTTGAAGAACGTTTTGAGCTGATAAGCGCGCTTTGTATGAACATACATTTTTCCAAACCTGAAAAGCATGGCTTGTTTTCTTTTTTTCCCTAGTGATGTCCTGGAAGCGGTTTTACGAACGGTGCCTTATACCAGTTCATAAAACTTCCCATACAGGTTAAAGATTTGGGTAGTCTAGATACTGACATACCCTACTACAGGTTTTGGCAAAATAACATGTGGTAACATTTACCTGGTACTGCTGGTACTCGGAGACCAGGTCGTTCATGTTGGATTCAGCCTCAGTGAACTCCATCTCATCCATGCCCTCGCCAGTGTACCAATGAAGGAAAGCCTTGCGACGGAACATGGCTGTACAATCAACCAATCAATCAAATAACCAACCTACCAACCAATCAATCAATCAATATAGTTTTTGATTGGCAGAAAATGTATTTAGCTGTGAACGTCTTAGATGACGCATAAAAAAGATTAAAAACAAGGGAAGGATTAGTCTGATAAAAACCAGGCTTTCGCTATAGATAAGCTCATAAACTGAAAGCAAATATACATTTGAAAATAATAAAACAAAACAATGAGAATAATTCATAATTATGCCTTCAGTTGAATAAAACGATTGCTTTAACCAAGTTATGGAAAGGCATATTCATGAGTGAATCAACAATTCAGTGCAAATCGTCTATCACACATTTTAGGTGTGCGGTCGTCGAATTGAATATAAATTACACTCCCTGTGTGCATGTATGTGTTTATATGTGTCTGTTTAAATGCGTGAATCTGTATGTATGGTCTTTATAATCTCGATGAAAAAGACGTTAATAAAACAACCAACCAACCAACCATAAATTATATTTTTTATAATATTATCTGAAAAAAAAACAACAATAAACAAACTATTATACAATTTTTGTTGTCGTTGTTAATAATTATAGTTAAAATATGGCATTTGTATGGCCTTTTATGGCCTTTAGATATTAGCATTATTTACTTCATCTGTCCAAGCAGTAGCTCAGCATCGCAGTTTTAAGGGTTATAAACTTGTTCGTACCAGTGAACTGCTCGGACACACGCTTGAAGAGCTCCTGGATGGCGGTGGAATTGCCAACGAAGGTGGCGGACATCTTGAGGCCTCTGGGAGGGATGTCGCAGACGGCGGTCTTGACGTTGTTGGGGATCCACTCCACGAAGTAGCTGCTGTTCTTGTTCTGCACGTTCAGCATCTGCTCGTCCACCTCTGCACAAAGACAAGTAAATACAGTACAAGCTAAAATTATCATCATTATTCTAAGTACAGCCTCAAATGGTTAGACCGAATGATGACTAAATTTACTTCATCAGACATCATTAGAAAGTAACGATTAACGGAGAATGTTTCCATTTCCTTCGAAACGCCTTGGACACATTTGGATTGTCCACAATTTCCTCCTCTTTTCGACTAGTAATAGAAGTGCATCGTTACATTCAGTTTCAAAGAATATTGCTTTTATTTTTTTTAAAAGTCTGTCTATAGGTAATTATGGCAATCTATTGCATGGTCAGGATTTGCAAAATGACTAGAGCGAGAGTGCTTGCTATGGTTATTAATATTATACCTATAATTCAGCCGCAGGAGTTCTACATTCAATCCGGGGTTAATATTTAATCCAAATGTCTATAGGGTTGTCATACCAAATTGTAGATGCAGATATATAATAATTAAGTACTAATTAATATAGTTTAGCCGGGAGGTTTTGTTTGCTACGAGAGAGAGAGAGAGAGAGAGAAAGAGAGAGAGTGAGAGAGAGAGAAAGAGAGAGAGAAAGAGAGAGAGAGAGAGAGAGAGAGAGAGAGAAAGAGAGAGAGAGAGAGAAAGAGAGAGAGAGAGAGAGAAGGCCACATGCCATCCGAGAATAACTGGACCGCGTGTTCGCGGACGTAGTGTATTCGTACTAACCAAACAAAACCCCATTTAATAGACCATTGTATACACTGGTAACTCACCTTTCATAGACATACGACCACGGAAGAGAGCGCTGACGGTCAGGTAGCGGCCGTGCCTGGGGTCGCAAGCAGCCATCATGTTTTTGGCGTCGAAGATCTGCTGAGTCAGCTCGGGAACGGTCAGGGCTCTGTGGAGTAGATGGAGTATTTTAGTGTGTTTTTTTCCTGTCCCCTCATGTTGGATATGAGCCACTGAAGCACACAGTTAAAGTATACCGCACATTGGCAAAAGACCTGCTCTTTGAATGCAAACTAGTCTGATCTCCTTAAGTCAACGCAAAGGTTGATATGCAATACTCTCCGTACCTCGCATCATCATGGATGGTTTTTGTTTTTGTTTGGACACCTTATTGTCCCTTTTTATCTGGGGAAGGTGTAGTCGCAGCCTGTGGCGCGCCCCAAACCCAACCTACCTAATATGTTTTTGACATTTTGCTGGGGGGAGCAAACCGGAGTACTCTGAGAAACCCCCCGAGACGTTGCCCGTGTCGAAAGTAATTAATATTCGGAGAAACATAACGCCAAGATGCTGGACCGATCCCACACCTGTCAGGCACCATTGGTTTCTAGCCCGTGGATAAGGCAAGATCATCCCGCATACTCGGCAACAACGCTCGCTCGTTGTGAGGATACATTTTATACAGCGTTTGTTTAGTCAAAGATTTTGTAAGTAAGCATAAATAGCACTTTAAACAAGCTGTCCAAACGGACCCCAACTGGTAGGTCTATATGTTGCCTACTGTAGGCCGAATTCTCAGTGTTTTGGGTAATAATACACTTTGATAGTCTATCCTTGATGGAGATTCGAGCGCTCTACAACTAAGCGGAAAATGTCGTAACTCTTTACTTTTTGCAGTCAAATGATCTATGCATGATTACGCTCTCTCTTTTTTCTCTGTACATGTGCATATCTTCCATGATATGAGGATTTTGCTAAGTGAACTCAGACGAAGAACATAACAAAGCTATTAAATAACATGTACTAGATCCTGCATCCGCCAGCGCTTTGAGAAGATCTTGAGCTGGAAAAACCGATGTACAAGAGCACAAACTACCTAAATGTTCAGTTATACAGTAAAATAAATTAATATATGAAGCTATTTTATTAATCATTTGGTATAACCTGTACTGCTGGGAACCGCGAGAAGTCAAGGGAGCGAATCCAGGCATGAAGAAATGCAGACGGGGAAAGGGGACCATGTTGACAGCGATCTTACGTAGATCAGCGTTCAGCTGACCTGTAATCAATCAATCAATCAACTAATCAATTACTGTAGTACGAATTTGATCATAAAGTTAGCTTTGTTAACTACCCACCGCCAGCTAACCAAACCTCCATCCCTTCCCCCTCCCCCCCCCCTCTCCAGATAACTACCCCCCAAAAAACGTGGACTTACAGGGAAATAACCTTGCATGTTAGTCGTTTTTAGTACGCACGCGGTTGTTCCCCTTCTACTAAGGAAGGCGGGTTACAGCTACATGTAATAGCACAGGCGCTTGTATCTGGACACGCAAGCGCCTGTGTGTAATAATACCTAGAAGACGTTGCCCTCGAGGGGCAGGGTAGCTCAGTTGGTAGAGCGGCTTACTAGTAACCGAAAGGTACCTGGTTCGAATCCCGGATTGGCCAACGTGTGACCATATTATTTTCCCCTTACTATCAAGTGGTTTGCTGGTGTCAGAATAATGTGACCAGTAGTCGCCTATACGCTCCGGTGTCATGTGACTATAATCTACAATTAACCTTTAATGCTTGTTTTGACGAATAGATTGACTCGTATTTTAGTGCTTCCACTGTTACTTTCCCTGTTATTTTCATTCTATATGAGGCTTCAGTTTCAAGCACAGATCGAATCCACTTGTAATGTGTGTCCGTGCGGTCTTCATAGAATTAGCTAGCAGACCTCTTAATTATTGTAGGTAACAACGAGTGAGTGGAAAGTGTAGTGGTACTAGTAGTATATGAATGTCACTGCTTGATATTCAGGTCAAGACGCCTACAGGGGAAGTTAAATGCTCCACCTTGAGCACATTAATGTATAAAGAATAAGAATATACATATACATACATAAGAATAAGAATGGACATTACGTAGGCCTATTACATTTATCAGCGGGGTATCAGACCGCAATCAATCCCCCAGTCAGCGCATTACAATGACTAAAAATGTAGAACTGTACCTGGGAAGCGAAGACAGGTAGTTACTCCGCTCATGGTGGCGGAGACGAGGTGGTTGAGGTCGCCGTAGGTTGGGGTGGTCAGCTTGAGCGTGCGGAAGCAGATGTCGTACAGGGCCTCGTTGTCGATGCAGTACGTCTCGTCCGTGTTCTCCACCAGCTGGTGCACCGACAGGGTGGCGTTGTACGGCTCCACCACGGTGTCCGACACCTGCCATGCAATCGTAGTTGAGGTCGTAAGTAGACAGTTGACAAGAACACTACATTAAACAGGTGCGGTGGTTGATCAATAAGTTATATCTGTGCTTTCTGCTTCAAAAACAAAAGGTAATTGAATATTCTACTTATCTTTGAAAGACAAAAGCGAGTAGGAATTTTGGTTGTTGTTGTTGTTGTTGTTGTTGTTGTTGTTGTTGTTGTTTGGGGTGGTGTTAAGAAAGGGAAATAACTCTTCTAAAGCGTGAAAGGCTGCGTTAGTCTTAAACTGGGCACATTGTAATCTATAACATACTTTTACCTCAAGTCCTTGGAAGGAAGCGAGGCTTTGTAGAGTAGAGAGGGACTGGTATACCAAACTTGGGACGTTTCATACATTTTGCAGTATGTTCTGGCAGTGTGTAATACCAGGGCATATTGGGCCTAGAAGCAGTTGCAGGTGCACTATTACTGTGGGGTTTTGTTTCAACTAAAGCTTCTTGTATCATCTTGGGCGGTTTTTGTAAACAGACAAACGCTCTAAAACACAACAGGTTCTGACCTATTTCTTCAATACTTTATACTAGCCTGACGAATAAATAGGTTTATATAACAGAGTTCTTGCAAATAAATGTCCATTTAAATTGGAAGACAAAAGGTACTACAACTTGTTAGGCACGGAAACCAGTGCCTGGGTCCTGACTCCCTTTAAGATATATAACACGACGGCTAAAAACTGTTAGCCTAAATGCCAAACCATACTGTGATACTGTGAAATGCGGCATATACCTTAGGGGAAGGCACGATGGAAAAGGTGTTCATTATCCTATCAGGGTATTCTTCGCGGATCTTGGAGATGAGGAGGGTGCCCATGCCAGCGCCGGTACCCCCGCCCAGGGAGTGGGTGAGCTGGAAACCCTGGATACAGTCGCAGCTCTCAGCCTCTTTACGAACCACGTCCAGCACTGAGTCGATCAGCTCCGCACCCTCCGTGTAGTGACCTTTGGCCCAGTTGTTGCCGGCGCCTGACTGGCCTAAAAGTTACAAAGACAAGCTGATTGAACCATTATGATTTTGGTTAAGTTAAGTGCTATTTAATTCAACAGTGTCACTTGTTTAAAACGTGACTACAAGAAAGGACTGTGATTGAGGTTGGAGCATTGAACTAAGAACAGTTTCTGATAAAGGGCAATAAAACTGGTACCTTGAAAAAGTTGTGATGTAGTAAAACAGCTTGGTGAAAGTAGATAACACAAGGCCTTTGGAGATAACTCTTTTAGTAGACACATTGACAGATAAAAGATTTACAGGCAAAGAAACAAATTTCTGTTTAACAAATCTTGTAGAAGGGTGTTTAAACATGAATTGTTCGCCTTTGTATTTCTCACCTTTATAGGATACTTTTACCAAAACAAAATCTTTTTACATGTTCTGTATTTTTTTTTGGGTGTTATTAATAAATCTTCTTATGTCTTATTTCTTATGTATTATAGTATGTACTATTAGTGGTAGATTTAGTCTTTGCATTACAGTCAGTGCGTTCAGCCTCTTATTTGAAGGTGCTTACAATATCTAGTCTCACTTTCATAGTAACTGTGCCTTAGACATGGCAATAATGTTAGTCTCAAGGCAAGGAACTGGCATTGTCTCCAACACTACTCTATTTTTACGACATCCATTTGCCGGAAATATTATGCTTTGCTCTGTTCTGTTTTGTGTGCTGTATTGTGTGTTATAATGTGTTATGCATTGTGTTCTGTTCTACTATCAAAAGTAAAACACTGGCAAAAAGCAATAAACTAATTTCTGTGCATGCAATCAGTAATGTTGAGTATAAATCAAGGTAATGTCAGTACAACGCCTTTGAAAGAACAATTTTTTTTATTGACCAATGATTGGACAACTCCGTTGAGAGAGTGGCTTAACGTAAGTTGACTGGCTTTTGTGCGGCTTTCCAGTACAGGTGGAGGTTTCTATTGTACGGGTCACGCGTTATTAATCCCACTATCATTATTGGTCTTTCCTCAATAGAACCGCATTACAGGGACCTGACCTTAAGGACCTTCCCGTACATTAACTGGCCATGGAATGGGGAACTAAATACAATTTAGCAAATCCTAGGTTTTGTTCTGTGCGAGGTGGAGAGACTACGAAAAACCATTTGGCTAATCCCTCCTTTTGTCCCAGAACATGCTATATTGGGTTTTATCAGTCCAAACGTGCTGCTGTGCATGTTAGATATAGCCGGTAATGAAAGTGTTAGGACTCACCTTCAATGCACTGTACATAGTTATTCAATGAACTCAAACTTGCGTTTTTTTTCATACGTCTTTGAAGATTTGTGATAAATAGACAACGTTATTGAATTACAATGATTTCAGCACTTCAGGTTTCACGGACACACGTGTTGATACAATCGTGTGTTGACTTAAGGCTTACATTAATTTTTAGCGAGGTTCACTTAACTGTTAACCCTCCACCCACCATTCAAATCCAAGAGCCGCCCCGATCGTGGTGCTGAATCTGTGCGATTTTTCTGATTCTTTCCAACTTTTAATGTTCCCCAGAATGAGCTCTGACCTGTTATTCTACAATACAGAAAACAAAAACTATATATTTTGCCAGCTTCAACACTAAAAAACATAGCTTAGTGCTGGGTTAACTCTGAAATCTGCTGAATGTTTTTAAGCACATCCCACCCACCTCCACCCCCTTTATTCAGAAAGCTGGCCAACATTTCAACCGTATTCATTCACAATATTACGAAATTAAAGAAACGTTAACTCGCTGACAAACCAGTATTTTAAATGCAACCGTAGTTCTGACTTTGTTGTGTGTAATATTTATGTACGTAGGTTTGAAAGATCCATAGGTGTGTCAGATCTATGATGCGACTGCATGCAAGCAATCCATTGTTACAGTGTAACATGTGTTTTCAATCCAGTGGTCCAATGAACAGTTATTTGTTTGTTTTTACCGTGCCTTGTTTTGTAAGCAAGAGGTGCAACGTTAATTTTGTTGTTGTTTTTGTTGTTGCCGTTGTTGTTGTCCGGTAAACATGCTGTAGTCCATTATGTGTTGCTATATTACACACCGAAGACAAAGTTGTCTGGACGGAAGAGCTGGCCGAAAGGTCCTGAGCGGACCGAATCCATCGTCCCGGGTTCCAAGTCCACCAGAATGGCGCGGGGCACATACTTTCCTCCTGTTATAAAGAAAGATCATCATCGTCGTCGTCGTCATCATCATCGTCATCATCATCATCATCATCATCATCATCATCATCATCATCATCATCATCATCATCATCATCATCATCATCATCATCATTGGTCACTTTGGTCTGCGGGTGCTTTCATCATTCGCCTTCTCTATTACACCCTCATTCTTCTAATCGTCCATAATCTAGGTGTAGCACGACAGGCTAGTAGTTCATGCATGCTACACATAAACCATTCCTCCGAGAAGCATTCAGAGAACAGGCAAGGGTTACAGACAGAAAGGCATGGCGACCAAACCACAGACAAAAAGAGGCAGACTGACATAACATACCTGTAGCCTCGTTGTAGTACACGTTGATACGCTCAAGCTGTAGGTCCGAGTCGCCGTGGTATGTGCCTGTAGGGTCAATGCCGTGCTCGTCAGAGATCACCTCCCAGAACTGTTATCATAGCAACACACAACTGGTGTGAAGATCAAAAGGAACAAACCGCTTACAAAACGGACTGCAGTGATGGATACTTCAGTTGAACAAATCGTTATGTTTAAAGTTGTTGTTGTTGTTGTTGTTGTTGTTGTTGTTGTTGTTGTTGTTGTTGTTGTTGTTCTTCTTCTTCTTCTTCTTCTTCTTCTTCTTCTTCTTCTTCTTCTTCTTCTTCTTCTTATTATTATTATTATTATTATTATTATTATTATTATTATTATTATTATTATTATTATTATTATTAACAAGACCAGCAAACAAAACATGGAGAACATAAAGTGAGCGCTACCCATTGACAAACGATAACAATGAAATGTCTCTGGCGAACAGGAACAAACACAAAGTAAGAAAAAAAAGTACATTAATTAATCTTGTCAAAAAAAAATACAGGTTATTAAAGTATGAGAGGCAGGTAATACAATACAATCGAGCAGGAAACAAAAGTGACAGAGAAAGAGATGAATAAAGTAAGCGCATAACGTAACGAGAAACGGTGACGTGCGCACCCAAGTGTAAAGTTAACCCAATACAGTAGCTGTCCATTGAAAAGGTAAATAAATGCCTGAAGCAACCAAAGACAATTAAAACACATAAATCATTTTTTTAAAGTCTGTTGCAAGTACAATAAATAAATAAATAAAATACAACACACACACACACACTTGCACAGAGAGAGAGAGAGAGAGAGAGAGAGAGAGAGAGAGAGAGAGAGAGAGAGAGAGAGAGAGAGAGAGAGAGAGAGAGAGAGAGAGAGAGAGACGCACACACAATTAGAAATAGTTCGAAACTGCGCGTTTGCGCTTGGACGAATAATGAAATGGGGAAGAACTCATCTATTCTAGCCAGTTTCCATTGAATGATTGGTGAAAGGTAAATGTAAAGTTCAAAGCAAAAAAAGATCATTAATCGGCTTATTGAACTGTACAACTCATCTTTAAAATACTATTATTGTTTGTGTATTTGGTTCTATCTTTAGCTTAGACATAGTTGCGGTTCGTCTTGAAGAAAACTGACTGTTTTGGGACAATTCTGCAACTTGTAGCGTGAGGTAAGTGGTCCTGCTTGTTGTTGTTCTTGATTTTTGTTGTTCTTCTTCTTTCTTTCTTTTTTTGTTATTTGTTTTGTTTTGTTTTTTGTTCTTTTTCTTTTATTCCTATGTCGTCGTCGTCGTCGTCTTCATCATCATCATCATCATCATCATCATCATCATCATCATCATCATCATCATCATCATCATCATCATCATCATCATCATCATCATCATCATCATCATCATCATCATCATCATCTTTTTCTTCTTCTTCCTCCTCCTCTTTCTCTTCTTCTGTATCCATCTTTCGTTCTGTTCTCTCCTTCTTTTCTTCTTCTTCTTCTTCTTCTTCTTCTTCTTCTTCTTCTTCTTCTTCTTCTTCTTCTTCTTCTTCTTCTTCTTCTTCTTCTTCTTCTTCTTCTTCTTCTTCTTCTTCCTCTTCTTCTTCTTCTTCTTCTTCTTCTTCTTCTTCTTCTTCTTCTTCGTCTTCTTCTTCTTCGTCTTCTTCTTCTTCGTCTTCTTCTTCGTCTTCTTCTTCGTCTTCTTCTTCTATGTTCGTGTTAAGCAACCATTTCTATGAATTCATCACAAATCATTAACTGTGTGTTGTCAACGACAAGATAAAAGACTGTACCATAGAGGTTTTAGGCCGATGTCTTTCCGTGGCTGTAATTCGATTTCTATGTGAAGGTTATAGGTTGACTAATTTAATAGCAGTGCAAACCCGACCAACTAATAAATAATAGCAATATAGTGTCGGATTTAGGAAAAGAGACGCGCGACATTATTTGACTGGCAAATCACATATAAGATTGATTGAATTCTTACATGTATGATTATTTTAATACATTTTAAGGCATAATCATCTTCGCTAGAGATCTACCAAAAATAAATATTAAGTCAATGTGATAATTTAGTGCCAGACATATCAACGGGGATTCACAAGGAGAGACCGGACTTTAGTGTTGTTCAAACAGACAACTACTCCTGGTCTATTAATTTGCATTGCAATGTATGTTCGCAAATATCTGTCATAGTTCCAGTGATAAAGCACGGATTCATAAGTGGTGACACTACCCTGACATACCTGTCATCACAATGTGACATGTATCACAATTTAATGAAAGTTGTCAAATGCTTAACATTTTTTAAACAAAAGTTAGTTGGGTTCAAATCTTGTGTGACACATATTGGGGTTCACAATACTCAAATGTCGCGTTAAGACATTCAACTTTGCAAAATGAGGTCTTAAACTGGAAAATAAAATAAAAAACACCGAGTAAATCTGAATGTTAGATTTTACGTGAACACGAAACCGCGTGTTCGAAAGAGTGGACATACATCGTGGCTATCAGCTAATTATAAACCATTTTACCAGAATGGAATATGAAGACATTGTTCTTTAGATTCCTGGCAAAGTGTTTAAGGAGAGCTGTCATTATTAAACTGTCCTCTATGAGCGAGTTGGACATTTGTGATATTCAAGAGAGGGATACAGGAAATCTATACGAAGAGGAGGAAACAAGAGAAACCCAGTTATCAAATTTTATTCATCAGATTTGATACAACAACAACGTTAACATGCTCCCATGCACGTGTTTCCACGTTAACGTATGCATGTTAACGTAATCGAAGAGCATTGAAAATGGGAGAGAAAGGCTGCAGTATGAAATTAAGAATGTCGTTTTTGTATTAGTGTATGGCCGTTTAGATTCTAAAGAAGAGCCTCGAAAACCGTTCCAACTCTTCTGTCGCTGAGTCAACAACCGTTGAAGATCAGCTCCCCAATTCTCTACACTCCACTTCAAAATCTGTCAACACCGCCTTTCTTTGCAAACCAGAGGCGTCCATATTGACCAAAGGGCCATACTTCGCAGTATTGTTTCCAGTAACTAAGTGGTTATCGGCCTTAACATAGGGGGTGTTAAGATTACATAGAGCGCAGGGGAGATAACAGAGCATGGGCACACTGTGTCGACAACAGGCAAGAAAAGTATACCCATCATGACCAGAAAATATACACCCCATCAACGTGGCGGAGCGGATAATTTAAGTGGTTGAACCACAGTACTTTGAGAAATTACACGCACCTCGTGTTTAACTTTCAGGCCCTAGAAAAAATTACAAGTCTGTGGCTGTTCCAAATGTCTGCTCTTCAAAGACGAGCTGGTGCCAAGTTTACTAGATAGACAGGAGAACTCGTTGATAATTCACTGATCACTGACATAAACATTGATCCATGTGCCCTGATTGGTTTTATTGGAATAAACCTTGCCTTGTGTGAACACTGCGTTTAGCAAAGATATATTCACCTACTTATTTATTAACACAATGTAGTCTAAATTAGATGTCGTAGATCAAAAGCAAGGAATGAGTGCATAGGGCTCCTCAAGTAGACTTGACACACTCAAATATTATTTTAGATTAACGTTGTGCTATGATAGTAAATTCAAGTGTAACGTTTGGCTGAACTCCTGTGATCTTTCTATATTCAGACAGGCGTTTGTTTACTAGTAGTAGTAGTAACTTATACTGAATTCCGTTATATTCAATAAAACATCTGCATAGTTTCTTCCGTTGCCATGCACAACAGTAACCAGCCAAAACATGCCAAGGACGCAGAACCAAAATTCCTTCTATGAATAACAAATCTTCGGTATTCATCGATTTTCTGCAGCATTAGAGCTTTTTTTCTTTTTCTTCTTATTCTTTAAAAAAAAAAGACGTTTATTGTGATGAATTGTGTGAATAAAAGAAAGATTATGGCGTTAGAGATTAGAGAGTCAATCGAGTTAGTAATGGAAACTGTAGCGAAGTATGGCGTTTGGGTATCAATCAAACAGCCATTAAGGCGTGTGCAGAATGTCTGGAGACTTAAAACGCTATAGAAACTGCATCGATCCTGGCAAATATTTACCCCAAATCCTCGGACAGAGCTCTGTCAGGCACATAACATCTTAATCCCAAATCTTCCTTCGTCATTTTTTTTTTGGTCTCTCGTTTATTTCCACGTTCGCTTTCCGCTTTGTCCCCTCAATCTAGGGCCCGGGCTTTTACAAAAAACGAAGAAAGAGGGGGGATTAACTCATCATTCACACTGCTGTGATTCACTATGGTGAGCACACGCAAGTATGGCAGGAACGGTTAAGTACCACGGCAGCCACCTCGCCACCGCGTTATTTCCAGTTTTAGCTTTCAGCCCCTCCCAACCACGTATCCCCGGAGTCTTAACACGTTTTAGCCCACACACTGTGACGGATTTTTCCGGCGATATCTGTCAATTTCTGCCGAAATTTTCGGAACAATGTTAATACCCCTATATGCTCATGTGTCCGGGGACATTAATCTATCCAAGACAATGTTGTCCATTATTCCTCCGAATCTTGGAAAAGTTTTGACAGATAATAGTTGCTCTATCGAAGGATGTTTCGACGTTAGTATTTATAAGGATTATAAGTATTGACGGGGGTGATTGTTGGGCTAGCTGGTAGAAGAAGAATAGTAGATAGATTTCATGCTATAATTGAAAGAGGCTTTATGTTCCTTTAAATTTTGTTATATTTAATTTCCCACCTAGATCTACCTTGCTTTTTGGAGTTTTGGGTTTCAACATTTTTGCCTTTATGTTCACTTCTCCCAAAGATCAGGTAGTGGGTGTTGCATGTCACGTCTTTTGTTGTGCACTCTTCATTGTACTGAAGAACTTCTGGTAGTTAAAAGGCTCCAATTCGAAGGCTTTGTTTACTTTTGGCGAAAACCGGTTTACCCTAAAATTCGCATTGTTACGATATTACACAATGATAAATTGGCCTTTTGTTGCTCAAAAACCAACCGTTACAGTTTGAATTTTCATTTTCGGTTCTGAGTGGTTTCCCCTGATTAACGGTACATCGAATACCATAGCCGTATGGCCTTTGACCCTATTTCCGATTGAACGAGGAAGTTGAAGAGTGTGTCTTTGGCGTCTGGGATAGGATAGGGTTTGTTTTATCAACTTCAAACAAAAACCAATTATTTTGTCATTGGTTTTGTCTCTTATCGGCAGTGGTAGCTTCTATGTTTTTAGCTCCAGAATGTGGGCTGGCCAACCAATGGCTGTTGCTATTATTAGGCACAAACAACGACGGAATTTATTCATTTAAAAAACATATATACTTTCGAAACAGTTTTTTTTTTTTTTTGGGGGGGGGGTAAGCTTTTATTTTTAGTGGGGCAACAATCACTGTGAATGTTAAAAGGATATGTGGGTGTCTCTTTAAGCAAGACAAGCATACATAGTTGGGATCTTTATGAAAGGTAGTTACAAAGTTAGAGAGAAAGTGAGAGAGAGACAGACAGACAGAAAGACAGACAGACAGAGAGAGAGAGAGAGAGAAAGAAAGAAAGAAAGAGAGAGAGAGAGAGAGAGAGAGAGAGAGAGAGAGAGAGAGAGAGAGAGAGAGAGAGAGAGAGAGAGAGAGAGAGAGAGAGAGAGAGAGCTATCGGATCGGGAAGTAAAGGGTAGGCGTGTGAATAAAATGAGCGAGGACCAAACGGTATCCATTGTAAAGAAGAATGTAGAAAAATCTTACTTTACGTACTAAGACATAAAGCACGATTTTACTACATTCTTGTTTACAATGGATATTAAACCTTCAAAACAGAATCATTGTAAACACGGACACATGATATAAATAAAATCCCTCTAAACAGAATCCAGCTAATCCTTGTCTCCGGGTTTTTTTTTTCTCCAAAAGACGACTCTAGTTACAGACTACAGACTCTCCCGCGGTTTATGTGACGTCCCTTTGACAGAATTGGAAAAAAAAAAAGACTAATGCACCGCGTAGCTGAACCTGCCGAGGCTTACGTTGGCCTATCCGCTAGTGACTCCTATCCTATCCTGTCCCGTAACCCGGAGGTCGTAGGGGCACCACAGATGGTCGTTTAACCAGCATACTCCATCTTTCTCTGTCCTCTGCAGCCTTGATGGCTTCGCTCAGTGTCAAACCAGTCCAATCTCGAATGTTGTCCTCCCACCTCTTTTTCGGTCTCCCTCTTCTTCTACCTCCTTGCACTGTGCCTTGCAGAAGGGTCTTTGCAAGGCCTGATGATCTGGTGACGTGGCCATACCATCGGAGTTTCCGTTTCTTCACCACTGTGAGCAGGTCATCGTGTTGTCCAATGGCTTGTGTGATGGTCTGTCGGACTTCGTCGTTGGTGATGTGTTGGGTATAGGAAATGCCCAGAAGTCCTCTGTTGCACCTCCTCTCCGCTAGTGACACTCCGAACGTAAGCCTAAGCAACGCTGCGTGAGACTCTGCTCATCGCTAGAGTCTTCACCACAACCTGTCAATAAACGGGGCAGTTCAATTCTTACGCTGAACCGCGATCACGTTCCTACCTGTTATTCTTAGTATGCTGTTAGTCCCAAACAGAACTGGAATGCAGATCTGTGTAGTAGTAATAAAGAATGCAATATAGGGGTCTGTGCAGCGAGCAATATTTCATGTTTGGATACAGGGGCGGATTATGAAGGGACGGAGGGGGGGTGGGGTGGGGTGGAGGGTTCCAGGGAGCACGAACCCCTCCATCCATCCCCCTCCCTAAATACCCACAGCAAACGACACATACACATTTCTCTCCCACCCATCCTATTCCCCTCCCCCCCACCTCAAACCTCCAATGCCATTATGGCGTATACTTTTTTAATTAATGTTTCATTGGCCGAAGTTCTCATGTTTTGAAAAAGATTGCGGTAAAACATCAGAATATTAGGGTTCTATCCCTTGCACAATTGTATGTATTTAATGCTGTCATTGTCAATACATTCTGTATTCATTTGGATTTGGATGTATGTTTGCTATGACTAACACTGATCTTGTACTCTCTGATGACGTAATCTTATACCATCCTCCAGAGGAACAAGAGCTTGAACAGCTGGAACAGAGGCATGCCACCACCTCTAGAGCCTTTGGAATGGAAATAAGTGCAGAGAAGACCAAAATGATGACCAGCAATACCAATGGTACCAGCATGGACATCAAAGTCCAAGGTCATTCAATTCAATTCAAGATTTATTCGCCATGCATACCGTAATAGTATACATGACACAAAGAATGCTTTAGATCAGCGGCACGCATGCACAAGATACAGAACAAACAAATAAAGCATAGATCTAGTGCGACCTATGTAACCACCAGTATAGACTAGACAGCGGACCCACGCCTGACTAGAACACTCAGGTAGTACATAGAAATACAGACGTCAACAGACACAACCGAATTACAATCAACACTGTGCATAACTTCAAATATTTAGGAGCCATTGTGTCAGACAATGGGTCCCGACAGAAAGTCCTCTCCAGGATCGCACAAACAACTGCTGCCATAACAATGTTGAAGCCCATTTGGAAAGACAGGACCATCAGTCTACATTCCAAAGTAAGGCTGCTGAGCTCCCTTGTCATCTCAATCTTCCGATACGCTTGCGAAACATGGACCCTTACACCAGACCTACAACGAAAAATACAAAGCATGGAGATGAGGTGCTACAGAAGACTTTTGGGCATTTCCTATACCCAGCACATCACCAACGACGAAGTCCGGCAGACCATCACACAAGCATTGGACAACACGACGACATGCTCACAGTGGTGAAGAAATAGCAACTCCGATGGTATGGCCACGTCAGCAGAGCATTGCAAAGACTATCCTGCAAGACACGGTGCAAGGAGGCAGAAGAAGAGGGAGACATAAAAAGAGGTGGGAGGACAACATTCGAGAACGGACTGGCTTGACACTGAGCGAAACCATGACAATTGCTGAGAACAGAGAAAGATGGAGTACGCTGGTTAAACGTTCATCTGTGGTGCCCCAACGACTTTCGAGTTACGGGATAGGATAGGATGTGTGTGTGTGTGTGTGTGTGTGTGTGTGTGGGTGTGTGTGTGGGCGTGTGTGTGTGTGTTGTTTCGTGTGTAATAGTTTAAAGTTTGAATAGACCAAAGGAAATATAAGGCTTGGCACACAGTAGTTATTGACACTGTTCCATTGGATGTAAAAATGATATGGCTTGTTCACATTTCTGTGACAAGCGCTGACTTGATCCTCTGTGACACTTCAAGTAAAACGGTGGATGTGATTCAATTTGCAGGACGCTCACAGCGCTCGCGAAGAATAGATTTTCTATTTTAAAAAAATAATAATATTAATTTAAAATAAATAAGTAAATAATAATAATAATAATAATAATAATAATAATAATAATAATAATAATCATAATCATAATCATAATAATAATAATAATAATAATAATAATAATAATAATAATAATAATAATAATAATAATAATAATCATAATAATCATAATCATAATGATAATAATAAGTATAATAAGAATAAAAATAATAAGTAGAAGAACAATAATAAACTATATAGAAAAAAATTGTACACACATTGGGAAGATTGCCGTAAAACGGTTATCTGTTTATCTTTCCACCATAAAATGTCCAGGCTTCAAGGCTTATTTTTTGGGTTCATTTTTTCATAGACTACATCTAAAGTGATCGTTGCTATGCTATTATTATTATCAGCTGTTTGAGGACTAACGGAGCGTGACGACATGGAAAGGTATCGTTTTTCCGTCCGTATAACTAATCACTCAAATCTCAAATCTCAAGTCTCAGCCTTTAACAATCTCACGGCGACCAATCTCTAGGACTTTAATATCTTGTTTGGCTTTTTGAACTTTTTTGGCTTTTTGATTTTGATCTTTCTGTGACGCTGAATGATTTACAGGTTTTCCTTCTTGTGCTAACATGTTTATGCACGTTAAGTCAATATGTGGAACAAGATAGCAGTTTAAAGACTTGTAAGTTCTTCTCACGATTGCAAGAGCTGAATTAGTGAATCCTTGTCGCATCAGTAACGAAGTTATTTTGATGAAGAATGCATTTGGAAGAGCAAGTATATAGCAATTTTTTGGTATTAAAAAATTATGTCTTTGTTCTATCAAAAGAAAGCCTTCTGAATACAGCGTCTACACTGGCTAGCTGAGAGTGGCCGAGGCTTACGAAGGGTACTGGGCGAGTCTCAGCTGTGCTGTGTGTTCAGTGTTACAATGAGTACAGTGGTGGGATCCAAGGCAAAATTTCTGTAGGCTATAATGATATGAAAGACTTTAATTTTCTCAGTGCCAACTTAGTACGCTGATACATTTAACTACCCTTATTGGTCTAGTCTTCGTCACTGTGCAATTGTTTGACCTATGAGGCATAATTAAATAAGGTAAATGTGTTCATGTAACCTTGGGGTCATTGGAGGGGGAGGGAGGCGTTTTAGGGTCAGCTTAACGAGGGTGGCGCCCTTAGCTTCTCCCCTCGCTGCCTAGCCTTTCCCGGTTCCAAACCGAGCCAATTATAGAGCAAATAATTAAGTAGTACTATGTACTTTACCTTCTAGTGGGGGATATAGAAATAAACGATCTAAGGGAGCAAAGCGTGACAAGAATGGCAGACATATTGGACGTTAGGATTTTCGCTGTCGTGGCTTGACTTTAGTGCTATCGGCTCTTTTAATCCTACTTTGGGAGCTATACATAAGCCATAAACCTTCGAGGATTTTACATCGATGGTAGACGTCCCGCTATCAGTATCACTAATCCTCAATTGGCATAAGTAGTGAGTCTTTCTAGCAACACTAGTGCCCTAGGGCCCGCACCTTCTGACTCTGTACTGTCTTTCCTCTTCTCCTCTTTTCCTCCCCCATCCACTCAACTCCTGTTAGTCTATTTCCAGGTGCATGTATTTTTCGCCTCGTTTTGTACTTCTCTGCCTCCCCCCCCCCCCATGCGTTCTCTGACTTTAAAACGCACATACACACGAACACACGCCTCCCTTCCCCCCGCACACAATCTCACACATATTCACTCACACACTACTCTCTCATACACACACACCACACGCATGCATGCAGACACAAACACACACACACAGAGACATTACTCTCTCACACACTCACCACACTCCCGCGGCGTCCCCATCCCACTCCCTCCTTCTGTACGCATGTCAAGCACCCGGCGTCCCTTGCACGTTGGCGTACCAGCGTTTCTGCAGAAAGGTCTAAAGCGAGTTGACTGAGCAGCGGAGATGATGTTTGTTCGGGACTTAGCCATTATATGTCATGTTAATCAGTGTAATCATGACCAGATTTTAGACCGAGACTACTTAGCTTTTTTGTTTCATACACTGCGCACCCAGAGTACCCGAGTCACGCATATTCCTTAGCAACCTCTGATATTCAGACTGACACGGCACCAAGAACACAGACGCCTGCCTCTAGATGCCGAAGCCTTCGATATAATGGTACAAAGAGGAACGCGTTCTCCAATAGAAACACTCTCACTCTCAGATACGAGCGCCCGTGACCAAGAAATTAACCTTGTTCCGTCTGTTCTTGGCATGGTGGAGTATCTCAGAAACTCTGTATTATTTACCTGTGCGGAACACGCTCTATAGACACTAGGTGTTGGTGTACGCCTTAACTGATTTCCAGGGAATAGTCAACTTCGCATTGCTATGTATCATGATTAGAGTTTGGGAATTAATACGAAATACTCTAGGTTGTCCGCGTGCAAACAGAGCTGAGTTTAGTGAATGTTGGTCACTATGTACCCTGGATAATATATGGCTAGAGAATGGTGACAGATATTCTAAAGGATAAACTAAGAACTAATAAAAAGCCTCCGGAGGTAATTACTTGTGGATTTAAATTAGGGATAACGTCTTTAAGAAATCAGAAACAGATGTAGGCATGCTAAGAATTTTACAAGCCCCGTTGCAGCTTCACTACAAAGTAAACCGTACTGCATTGAATGGTTTAATTAATGAACAATCTGAATAGTTCATTACAGCCTGCCCAGAGCGGTGGGATTCTGTTTTACCCGTGTTGTTGTTTTTTAAATCCAAGTATCGACTAGTGAAATACTCCTCATGAGGCATGCACCTATTACCCCTACCCCTGTTTGTAACTTAATTTGTCTTTTCTTTTTTCCTCGCTTTCTTTGTAGTTCGTTCCCCCTGGCATTCCGTTCTGTATTTCCACAGGCACCGGTCGACTGTACACTTTAAAATTACAACTTTTAGTATCACTTAACTGACTTTTATCTACTTCTTGGACCTTTTTATTCACAAAGCAAGAAGCGAGCTTCAAATGGTGCTGGCGCGAGAGATAAAGCAAAGCATTTACTGCTTTTAGGAACTGACGTGATTTATTTACTACCTCCACTGTTCGTTAACTATTCACAAATTTTTAAAAAAAGTTAGTAGCCTTTAAAATACTATTTGTTCTTTTCTGGAGCGTGGGTTAACTATTTGGTTCTAGACTATACGTTTTAATAAACTTGATTTATGTCCTTCGTCCACCGTTTCAAAGCCTTGATTTATGTAGTTCTTCCATCGCTTGTTAATCAATTATTCAATGTTAAATAAAAACAACAGGTAAGTATAGTCTTAAATCATGTAATTAAAATCTTTCTTTTCTTTTAATTTTTCTTTTCTTTTTTTCGGTTTAGGGGGCGGGAGAGGGTGGAGGGAAGGGGGGGGAGAAGCATTTCTTAACTATATTTAATATTACGCTGTTTGTTTTGCAGCCTTGACTTATGCAGGGGTGTCGGATAGCGCAGTGGTTGGAGCACTCGCTACTGTGTTGCAAGTTAAGCACCGTCCAGTGCCGTTAGCACTTGGATGGGTGACCGCAAAACGTGAAGCGACAAATAACAACGCCCCCAGTTGACTCAACTGTGACTGAGTACCTACTCTTTTAAGGGTGGGGAAGGTAAAGCAGCGAGGGAGAGAGATGGGCATCACCCTCATTAAGCTGGCTCAAGATAAGTGTGATCTCCAACATCACGCTCCCCTACGGCCACAAGGCTATGGGACTACCTTTACCTTTTTTTTTTACTTATGCATCTGTAAAACACGTAGAACTGTCAAAAAAAATTGGTGGGCTAGTTCGAAAGGTTGTTAGCTATTTAAAAAGATTTAAAGGAATAGAAAGTAGGCAACATTGGGAATAGGCCTAGGCTTTTGTACTTAGTTGGACATAAACTAGAGGGTTGGGGAGGGGTGCGGGCAGCGCCGCAGCACAATGGTCTGGGCACACGCTAGCCATGTTTCATGTTAAGCAACGTCGGGAAGGGTGAATACTTGGATGGGTGACCATGCTTTGAAGGCAACCACCAAACGACACAAACAGATTGAAACTAGCGCACGATGCACCCCAGTCCAGCTGTGAATGGGTGCCCGGATCTGTTTAGAACCGGGGAAGGTAAACAGCGAGAGAGAGAGAGAGAGAGAGATTGAGAGAGAGAGAAGAGAGGCACCTCCCACATTAAGCTGGCCTAGAGAAAAGGAAAGTCCAGAACGCTTTCCTCCCCAACAACCGAAAGGTTACGGGGACACCTTTACCTTTACCTGACCCTGAAGAATCAAACTCTGTTGTTTTCCGTCACGCTGAACGTATGTAAATCCTTGTAAAAGGGAAGCTCGACATTTATTGTTTTACATTGTATAATGAAGTCTCCGCTTTAACAACTAATAATAAATACCACGAAGGGGTGGTTTTAATGGACTCCCGGTAGCCTAAAGCAGTCCATATTAATATAAAATACTATTTCAGCTCGACTTTTAGTGTAATCTATGATAATATAAATACCAGGGTTTTAGTACGGGGACATTTTCAGAAGCACTTCGTTTTGTTCATTAGAACCTAAATTAGGGTATTATGTATTCCTTCTCTTGCAATATTCCCACTATCTAGAGTTCCGTTTTTCTACACACAATCTTCCCCCTCCCACCTCTGTTCCATTTTATGGCTTCCATTGTCTCCCTTCTTTCTTCTTTCAGAGTACTTTCCAATCCTTCAGTACTTGGCAGCCTTAAATCTTTTACACTGTATTTGGAAGCACAGGCGATCTCCCATGCGCCCTTAAATGCTTTATAAGGTAGTCATATCAATTTGTTGTTATCTTATTTTCTTAAAATCAGCTAAGGAGATATCTCACCTTCTGGTGCCTTATGCACAATTTCAAACACAACTAATATTAGGTAGGTTGGTTTTAGACGGGCAACAGGCTGCGACTACGCCTTCCCCAGGGTAGGCAGTTCAGAATTTCTCAATAAAAAAGGAAAATAAAGTGTCAAAAGAAAAAGAAAAAAAAAAGAAGAACACTAAAACGCCGCTGAGTTCTCCTTTTCTTGATTCTCATGTCTATCTGACCTTACGTCAAAATGTCTCATTAATATTATTAATAAGATAATTCAGTGAAGGCTACCAATTACTGTTAGCTGGGAGTGAAGAGGCGAACAAGCTAAAGTTATAAAGGAGATCCGTAGGATCTCAACTTTGATATGATGATGATGATCATTGTTGTCAGGGTGGCGACATGGTGATCGTCCTTAACGCTGATGCAATTCACAACTTTCCGGCACCTCTCATAAAAACTCGTGGGTATCGCCATTATAAATTAAAACGAGGTTAGAATGAAACCAAGTTCCGGTCTGGCTTGTTTTGCTTTTATCAAAGCTTGATGCGTGACTTTTAAATATGGCAAATTGCCGAAAACGACGATTGTTAGAGCCAGAAAACGAGTGGGATAAGTATAAAAACGGTGGAGGAAGTACATGCTCAGTGAAAGGATGCAAAAAACAATCGTAGAGGCCTGTATTTGCGGCGACTTCGGAGGTGCGTCGATCATCGACAGAAAGTGAAACAGGACCTGAAGACTCTTGTAGTTTTCCATAGCTTCGCCGTCGCAACCTTCACAAAACACGAAGTAGTTGACTATGTTAGGCGAGCGTTGTGGCCAAGTGGGCTAAGGCGGGACTAACTTGCCTTGTCCACAAGCCAGAAACCAATGGCGCCAGCATCTGGGCTTTATGTTTTTCCGAATATTTTTAAAAAATTCACAAATAATGTTAGGTAGGTAGGGTTTAGGCGCGCCACTGGCAATAGAAAGGGATAATAAAGTGCAGCAAAAAACAAAAAGTGAGGTTACGATACTGGTGGCCAGTGACACATGTTATTATTCTTGAATATTTGGAAATAACTCACTAAAACACGCGAAGAAAGAAACCCGAAGTATGTTTCATTGAGGGGATTCCCGTTGGTGCATAGGATAGCAGAAAAGTGTGAATAGGACGTTAAGCTTCGTTATTCCTTTTTTTTCCTTTTTACAATGGCACTGACGACTTTTAAAAAAATAAAATCACAATAAATCTGAGAATATCGCATTGAATATGACTTCGCACGTTTTGTTGATGCTATTGGTGATTGCCTCTGAAATATCTTCCTCTATTCTGTATAAGAATGAACTGGTGCCTATTTGTGTGTTGGAGCCGAAAGCAGTTTAAAAATCATACGTTGAAGTACTTATAATGGGAACGACAATTAGTAAGTGTGTCAACGTTGTTTCGGGCTTCTTTGAAACATTCAGTGTGCGGTATGTGAAAAATACGTGTGCTACCTGCAAACTTCTGTCTCGATGACGAACGAGTTTTGATTATGTCCAAAATCTATTAGCAGATTGTCTATTTAGGCTAGTGATTTAAAAAAAAAGATTTATGTAAGAAAGGGTAATGTGCTTCATGGTAAAATTATACATTCACAAATTTTGTTGAAGAGTAACTGATTTAGATATTCTAAACTATTGTGCCTCGCTCGTGTATGGATTCACTTGACAGCTTAAGGCGTGTCTTCTGATATTGATGTGATATGTGAGCTTGTGTGTGAATGTGTGTGTTAGCGAGAGCTTATGTGCAGGTTATGGTTAGTTATGGTAGTATGCATGTGAGTGAGTGAGTGTGAGAGAGTGGGGTGGGAGACAGAGAAAGACTGTGTGGTTGGGGAGGGGGGGGGAGAAGGTAGATAAGGGGGTACGCGCGTTTGTAAAAAAAAAAGATTTATGTAAGAAAGGGTAATGTGCTTCATGGTAAAATTATAGACCCTACACTCACACATTTTGTTGAAGAGTAAATGATTTAGATATTCTAAACTATTGTGTCTCGCTCGTGTATGGATTCACTTGACAGCATGTCTTCTGATATTGATGTGATATGTGAGTTTGTGTGTGAATGTGTGTGTTAGCGAGTGCTTATGTGCAGGTTATGGTTAGTTATGGGTGTATGCATGTGAGTGAGTGAGTGTGAGAGAGTGGGGTGGGAGACAGAGAAAGACTGTGTGGGTGGGGGGGGGGAAGGTAGATAAGGGGGTACGCGCGTTTGCGTACTTGGGCCTATACGTAAAATAAAGAGTGTACGGACGTGTGTACAGGTGTTGTTGGAGTTGTGGTAATGGTAGTGATATAGATTAGTTAGTTAGTTATTTAGTTAGTTGATCTTAGTTTAGTTTAGTTTAGTTTAGTTTCATTATTTAATTATTTTAATTCTATTTATTAATAGCGGTGGCGCAGAGAGATTCTACAGCAACTTGAAAATTGCATAAGGAAGGTGTCGAGCCAACTTCACATCGTACACAACACAGCAAGGTGACGTGAATTATTGCACCTAAACAGCTGTGCCCTCTTCCTCTTACTATTCGTGTTTAAACACGCCTGGAATGCTTGCCACTTTGTCAGACCGATGCAATCGTTTCCATTTTCTTTCTTTTTTTCTTTCTTTCTTACTTTCTTTCTTTATTTCTTTCCTCTTTGTCTCTTTCTGACCCCTTTCTTGTTATTTCTTTCTTCTCCGTCTTCTTTCAAGGGTAAAAACTTGTTTGACTTTCCGATAGAAAATACCGAAGCGAGCAACATAAGCTTTGTTTATAGTAGAAAATTTGACAACGGACACCGTTTTGTAAAATTTTATTCACACGCCTACCCGTACCCTCCATCTCCTCCCCCCCTCTCTCTCTCTCTCGCTCTCTATCTCCGGCCAGTGCTAATTACGATCGGGCGAATTCACCTCTCCGGCTTCCCGATCCCCCCCGACCCGTCCCTACTTCTCCAGAAGTAGTGTATTCGCTATTTTAGGCGGATTATTGAAATCCCGTGCAATAACTGCACCAACAAGAGCTGTAGCGAGTTGCTTTGAAGCGAGTTCTCGCGAGTACACGCGGGTACAGGCAAAAATGGGCGACGAATTCCGTTGCACAAAGCGAAAACAGGGCAATCCGTTACGTGACTCTGGTGAGTAGGAAAAATACTTTTCTGCGAGTACACCATGGCCGCCAACATTGTGGACTTATCCTCCTTTCGATATTAGCCTAGGATCTCTTAATGCGCATGCGCAGAACGTCCTATTTTTCTGAACATTGCTTTTGAGTACTGGAATACGAAACAACAGGAGTAATCCACTCACTGCAAAGCAACTCGCTACTCATGATACGATCTTTCACAAGTTCCAGTTGATAACTTTCCTTTTGTGACCAAAAACGCGAATTACTTAAACTAGTCGGCAATAGCTTTTCTTTAAAACTGCATTTTTTGGGTTTCAGAAATAGAGAGAAAGGAGGGGAGTGTGAGAGAGAGAGAGAGAGAGAGAGAGTGTGTAAAAAAAAAGAAGGCGATATAGCCGATCAGAGAGATAGAGAAAGAGTGATTGAGAGAGAGAGAGAGAGAGAGAGAGAGAGAGAGACAGAGACAGAGACAGAGACAAAGAGAGACAGAGAGACAGAGAGAGAGAAAGAGAGAGAGACACAGAGAGAGAGACAGAGAGAGAGAGAAAGCCGAGCAGAGAGAGACAAAGAAGGAGAGAGAGAAAAAAGAGAGAGAGAGAGAGAGAGAGAGAGGAGAGGAGATGAGAGGAGAGGAGAGAGAGAGAGAGAGAGAGAGAGAGAGTGTGTGTGTGAGAGGAGAGGAGAGAGAGAGGGAGAGAGAGAGAGAGAGAGAGAGAGAGAGAGAGAGAGAGAGAGAAAGAAAGAAAGAAAGAAGGCGACATACCCGAGCCTAGCATTGTAGGAGAAGACATGGGGTGTTGTTATCGGGTTATAAGGTATTTAAGGTATCACAAGTTCCTTGAAGTTTGACTTTGTTAAGAAAGAAAAGCCGTAAATAAAATAAAGTCGAAGTTCAAAGACCTGCTCAACAACAGTTGATTTCTGGCAGTTTTCCTCTTACAAGCTTGTGAGTTAAAACGGGTGTGCATGTCTGCTTTACGGGGGTCTCCGAACCGAACTGTTAAAGATAACACATTGTAGTCTACCGTTATAAGCTTTTTAAGAATGTTGTGGCGCGATTGGCGTAGTGGTTAGACCACCCGTTCTCATTGCAAAAAAACGAACAAACAAACAAGAGTTAATCAGTAATTACCTAGTTCGTTTATGCCTTGGTTGAACCGGTTGGACAGAACAGTGGTACGTGCAGTTAAACAAAACAGGGTTCAACGGCCATGCCAGTCTACTCGGCCTAAAGCCTAGGTCTGATGACGAACGTCTTGATTGCATTCACAATGACAGTAAATGTTTCGAGTCGTGATTTGAATGGGAAGATTGACGCTTTGAGTGGTCAGTAGTCACACTAAAACGTTTGAGTTTGGTAAACATGCGCACAGTCACTGCGCATAAACAAAAGCACAAGAGTTGTTTCATCATTGCTGCGCCGAAAGTCAAAATGTGTTAAAAGCAACGACGAAGAATTTTTGCATTACACGGTAGCATATCGTTTGTCAAGTTCAGAGAAAAAGACGACATCCTATAAACATTCAAGTGACTTTATCATCTCCATTACTTCACAGGTATCTTTTACACTCAATGTTCCTATCAGGCCGATCTTAGAATTATTTGCCATTTTCTCAAGATCACGTGAACAAAGAAGCGCGTTTCATTGGTTCCCATGCTGAATGACTCGCAATCAGTTCGTCGAAATTAGGGCATGTTCTAAACGTGGAAAATCATCGCAAATCATGTTTCGAACTGATTTGACTGAGATGACTCGGTGATAGTCTCACGAAATCAGCGACTCAAGTCATGATTTTCCCTATGATTGCAATCAAAACGTTCGTCGTCAGACCTAAGCTTTACCGATGGGTACTTGGCTTTCGTTTAGAACCTGGGAAGCTGTAAGCAACGAGGGAGAGGAGATATAAGCACCACCATCGTGAAGACCGCCCTGAGAAAAGAGAGGTCTTTAACGCGCCTCTCTCTCTCTCTCTCTCTCTCTCTCTCTCTCTCTCTCTCTCTCTCTCTCTCTCTCTCTTCTTTTAAGCAAGTATTTCATTAACATTCTGCAGCGAGAGAGTGCTGTGAGGAATTCAGACAGTCCTCACTGCCAGTAGTAGTAGTGGTAGCACGCATAGCAAGATAAGCCCTTCTGAGGGCGTGTAAAATCTTAGGGACGGGACAGTCATTGCTGCTATGATATATCGGTGTTCATAATTATGACGATGAGGCTGGTGTCCAGTTGTACTGTGCCTGACGCCCTTTCATGACGAACACTCAATGCGCATTACACTTTTGGTTTAAATTTCAGAGCCACAGGATAGGAGGGTTACAGAAAATTACTTATACTGAAGGACGTACTTGATTTTCATTGTATAATCGTTCCTATTTTCTTTAGGTTTGTATTTGGTCGTTTTGCCGAATGTGCGAGAAGAAATGACAAAGAAGTGTAAACGTGTTTGACCTTGGACTTCTTAATTATCACGTTTCTGTTTACGAGCGGTTCCGCTTCTTCTTCTTCTTCTTGAAATTTATATTCATATTATTTTATAATTTATTATTTCATCTTTGTTACATAGTGCTTGCGCTGGCTGATCCTGGCCCACTTGTTGCCGTCTGACGCACCGTCTGACGCCCAAACAACTGAGCACAATCGTGGGCGAGCGGGGATGGAGGAGAAGGGACCTAGGGCCTGCTTGGGGGTATTCCTGTAGCCGGCACTCACCCTTCTAGGCCATGAGCGTCAGGGTCTTTAAAGTCCGGGCGGTGAAATCTGGGCGTGCACACAGACTATGTTTAAACTCTACATCCGAAGGAGTAATGTGCTGCTATGATTCACGCTAGACTATATCATACCCAGTGCAGGGTTCTTCTTCTCTTCTTCCTTCCTTCCTTTTTTGCTTTCTTTCTTTCTTTCTTTCTTTCTTTCTTTTTTTCTTTCTTTCTTTTCTTCTTCTTTTCTTTTCTTTTCTTTTCTTTTCTTTTCTTTTCTTTTCTTTTCTTTTCTTTTTTTTCTTTTCTTTTTTTTTCTTTTTTTTTCTTTTTCTTTTTCTTTCTTTCTTTCTTTCTTTCTTTCTTTCTTTCTTTCTTTCTTTCTTTCTTTCTTTCTTTCGCTCTTTCTTCTTCTTCTTCTTCTTCTTCTTCTTCTTCTTCTTCTTCTTCTTCTTCTTCTTCTTCTTCTTCTTCTTCTTCTTCTTCAACGCATGAACTACACGCTAAGGAGCGAATAAAGACAGCGATGGAGAGATTAAAAGGGACAATAGCCCACCCCACCTCATAGTAACGTTATCATTATTAAGCAAAGACAGTGTAACTGTGTAGGTTACCTAGACGTGCCTGGGCAAAGCCTAATTCGTAGGTAGCAATCCAAATCTGGGATGATATTCATGAAGCAGTTACCCAGTAGATATATCATCGAAGCCGAACGGTAGGGTACGGATCCTTCGCGGATTTAATCCCCGAGTTAACTCCTTCATGAATACCACCCCTGGAAGACAAGGTATCGTTTATTTCCGGTATGTTTTGACCAAAGGATTAACCCCAGGTGAAGTAAGCTTACTCTTTCTCCTTGACAGCTCTGTCAAGCATGGTGGTCCATATCTGTCATTCTGTAGAGCTATATGTATTTATCGTATTTTGTACCCTAATTTTCGTATTTTTCAGTCTTTGCGCTTCCCTAGATACAGACATGTAACAAAATAATTCATCTCAAGCATTATATTTCTAAAAATAATTCATCTCAATTTTGCCAGTTTGGGAGATATTTTTTGAATGTGTGAAAGATATTTTAGGTTTGAATATTCTGATTTCAAAAAGTTAATTTATTGATAATAACTTTCTTAGATATTCTCGTAGAAAAAGATAACATACAAAACACTACAAAACATAAACTACCGCATCTTATTAGACGTTTTCGGATTTACTGGTGAGAAAGTGCCAACCCAGCACTGCCTTTTCATCGATAACAAACCCATTGAAGTAGTTTAGTCCCTAGAACTGTGCTAGAACCTAAACAGTAAAACATACCCAATTTTATGAAACCGCTCAAGAATTTAACAACCTTGATTTAATTTTATCTCCTAAGTCGCTTTCCTCGGGAAATTCTCGTGTCTGGCACTTCAAAACATAATTACCTGATTTTATCAAACCGTTCAAGAAAACAAAGAGTCTTGATTTAATTTCATCTTGTAAGTTGTTGTCATGTGAAATTCTCGAGTCTGGGACTTCAAAATATAAACGCAAAAATGCCTCTACTTCCCGATTGCATACAGAAACACGATTTCCGTAAGCTTCATGTTGTTAACCCTCGCCCTAAATTCCTTTTGACACATGCATTAATCTCTTAGAACGGAAATAAATGGCGCAGGAAACGGGTGAAATACAAGCAATTAAGAGCGTAATTCCCGTAACGCACGTGCTCGTCTGTCCTACGCTCTGATCTAGTTTACCAATTAAATGAATGTTTAATAGCAAATGACAATATCGTTTTCATCCTGAAAACCCAAATAGTTAAAAAAATAACAGAAACAACTCATAACGTTCAAGGCACAAGTGTTCATAAACATTTTTGGTCTTTGGTTGTATGTTTTTTTTAAAAATCAAGCTCGCGTTAACCACTGGCCAAGTATAAAATAATAGACATCAAGCAGTAATATTTATATAATTATAAAATGAATTGAAAATGAATTGAAAACTAAACTAGTTCATGATTAAATTCTTTATGATAAGCTATTTAACACCGCGAACCAAATCAAAAAGAAGAACAAAG
>CM072518.1:57129165-57154165 GCA_036898135.1 Oncomelania hupensis
CTTGTTGTTTCAAGGACAGGTACTACTTTTTTGCTTGGACAATTGGCTGTCGAGACTTGCACAGAAGACGCAAGCGCTGCTAATCAGGTCTGATGTTAATATTATGTTATGCAGTGGACGGGGGTGAGGCACAAGAGAAAGGAAGGGCTGGAGAGAAAGAGAGAGAGAGAGAGAGAGAGAGAGAGAGAGAGAGAGAGAGAGAGAGAGAGAGAGAGAGAGAGAGAGAGAGAGAGAGGAGAGAGAGAGAGAGAGAGAGAGAGAGAGAGAGGTGGCCGGGTTTGGCGCGGTAGGGTGATTGAGGTGTGCTGCCAATGGGTGGTAGGAAATTTATAACTCGTGGCTGCGGCCTGTCCCGTCGTTAGGGTAAACAACGTGTATGATGTTTGAACTGGTTCTACGTTTCAACGTGGCAGCTACCCGAGTTTCGTCGTTTCTAAAACACACTAGTCCAATCACTGATCGAGCGGCGGAAGTGTTTGTCCTCGTGTGGTTGTGAATTGGCTTTTGATGCTGTGATGGACTTTGGCTGCTTCAAGATCGTATCGATACTGTCGCCTATCGTATCGATGAGGTCGTCGATCGTATAGGTTTCCCTCGTCGATCGTATTCTTTATGTCAGCAATCGTATGACCAATGATGTTACTCCAGCTGTGTGTTCGTTACTGGTATGATTTCCCTTGGCAATAAACGATTTTACTGTTGCCCTGTTTCCAATCAAGTAGCACCCGAGCAAACAAAGTTTTCACAAGTGCAGCCTCTCGTTATGGACATTCGAAAATTACCACTCGCTTATAAATGTAATATTAGTCAGTCAATGACTTCTTCTTCTTCTTCTTCTTCTTCTTCTTCTTCTTCTTCTTCTTCTTCTTCTTCTTCTTCTTCTTCTTCTTCTTCTGCTGCTGCTGCTGCTGCTGCTGCTACACTACACCTTCGCAATCAGCATTAACTAGAGATTACTATGTCTACATAGCCTGCAATTGCGTTTGGAAAATAAGTTGAGACGTGCAAACAAATTTTAATTAGAGAGATAGGCAGACAGAGAGACAAACTTGCAGAGAGGAAGAGAGAGAGAGAGAGAGAGAGAGAGAGAGAGAGAGAGAGAGAGAGATTGATTGATTGATTGATTGTTGCTTTAGGTCCAGCGGACTCTTCCGAGCCAAATCAAGACCGGACAACCCCCGATCCGCATAAAAGATCTGCTGAAACAACCCTAGTGGGAAAATTGAATGCCCTCCACCGGCCAGTCACTTTACAATAAAGACATCCCACGCGGGGGACGGCTGAGGGTTTACCTCAACTACGCGAACCCCCGGTTACAAAAACAAAATAGAATACAACCATCATTATAAATTATCAACAAAACACATACATATAAAATGCCTACATCGCTAAATACTAACATCATAGGAAGCCCTAGTGACCACCCAGCAGAAAGCGTCCAACACTCCCAAGCTGATCCAACAGACCTCATACACAAACAAGGAGTCTTGTCCAGGAAGAGTTTTCAAGAAAAAGGGTAGGTCATTGATCTAGCGAAGAAGAAGATAGTATAGCAGAGTGATAGGACAGAGCAGGAATGGGAAAGAGTAAATGAGGAAGATAGCGACAGTGGGAATTTAAAGCACTAAATTTCCAGAAAGTGGGGACACTATTTATACTGAAACCCCCGGCACTCCAACGGGGGTACTGTTGCCGCAGTGAATCTGTCATGCCTACAAAGGCAAGACAGGTTTTCAACTGGGGCTTTCACTTTTCCCTTTATAGGTTAGAACAAGAGAGAGAGAGAGAGAGAGAGAGAGAGAGAGAGAGAGAGAGAGAGAGAGAGAGAGAGAGAGAGAGAGAAAGAGGGAGATCGAGAGCGAATGCGTGTTTGATGTCTATAATAAACGTGTCTGCTTGCCTGGCATGGTGACAATATAATCAAAAGGTGCGTATACCTGGCCATTAGGGTGTGCATGATGCCTCTGATTATACATCCGTTTTCCCGGTTCTCTCCCGGTCCTCTCCCGGTTCTCTCCCGGTCCTCTCCCGGTCCTTGGATTACGCGGTAGTGCAGTGATTTGGACGCACCCTACCAATGTTTGATGTTAAGCAACGTCGGACGGGGTTAGTAGGGGTAACCGCACTTTGAAGGCGAACTATCAAACGACACAACAACAACAACAACAACAACAACAAGACTGAAACAAGCGCTCGACACACCACAGTCCATCCAGCCGTGAATGGGTACCAGAGAGAGAGAGAGAGAGAGAGAGAGAGAGAGAGAGAGAGAGAGAGAGAGAGAGAGAGAGAGAGAGAGAGAGAGAGAGAGAGGAGACAGGCGCCGCCCTCATAAAGCTAGCCTAGAGATAAGAGAGGTCCCAAATGCCTCTCTCCCCAACGACCGAAAGGTTACGGGAACATCCTTTTCGCCTTCCCCTCTTCAGTACCAGTTAACACTGCCATTGATTTCTCCAAGCCTTGAAGGGTTTCAAGACCCTGTTATTCTGTGTGTGAATATATGTGCGTGTGGGTGTGCGTGCGCGCGTGCGTATGCGTGAGAAAGAGAAAGAGGGAGAGAGAGAGACATTGAGACAGATAGAAAAACAGAGAAATTCAGACTGACATGGTTTGTTTTTTTAAAGCGGAAATTCAAATATATAATATTTAAGTGGTATTAAGGGTGAGCTAATGAAATAAAATATATATCCAGCTTCTTTACTAAAGTGCTTGGGTACCCGCGTTCTGCCTTCTTATACACATACAGACGTATCTCCTCATAAACAAGCTTGTGTTTTTATTGACAGGATTTAGTTAGTTTTTTGGGTTGTTTTTTCAGTGCGCATAGGAAAGACGTGCATTCAGCCTGTTATCTGCATTTGGCTCTACTCTGTGTATGTGTGTTTTGGGATCGGGTGGGGGGGTGGGTGGGGGGGGGTTATGGATAGAGAGGGGAAGGTGTGTGTGTGTGTGTGTGTCCGCGTGTGTGGTTTACATGCGCGTTTAAGAATTTCGTAAAACGCCAGTGCGTTTGCTGCTCTTTCCCCTTCACAGCAAGAAGATGGCGTTCCTTCGTGCTTTACCCTGTAAAACACATGCAGATACATGTCGTTCATCACACAAACTTATGTTTTCAGTACTTCAACACTCTGTCCAAGTACAGGGTTTGAGCTTTGGAGTTTTAGTGTATGTTTAGTTAGATATTATGCAAGAACTATAACATAACAACAATGTAAGAACATCGGAATACTTCTGCTTGTGGCCCTCCATAGCAAAGGATCACGTTCATTCGTGGTTTATGGCATAATACACATGCACACTGGCAAATTTATTACTTAGTAAATAATGTGAGCTTTGAGTTTGCGTGTATGTTGAGCTAGACACCCGTGTTTTTCATGCGTATGTCCTCACACAAACTTTTCCGTTACGCGATTTCACTTGTTTTGACAATAAAGCATTCTATTTTATTTCCGTAGTAAACAATTTGAGCTTTGAATTTGAGTGTTACCTGTTGAGTAAGATACTCCACGTGCTTTTCATGCTGTTCGGATACACGGAAATAAAGTTTTTTTTTTCATTTATGGCTTATTACATACTACTACTACTACTACTACTACTACTACTACTACTACTACTACTACTACTACTACTACTACTACTACTACTACTTCTACTATTATTATTATTATTATTATTATTATTATTATTATTATTATTATTATTATTATTATTATTATTATTATTATTTTATTTCGCGTAAAATCAGTCATGTTTGCTCAAAGCGCTTTTCACAAAAGTTCCCTTGGACCAACGGTTAAAACACAAAAAGTCTATAGAAAAGAAGCCAACACACACACACACACACACACACACACACACACACACCCACACACACACTCACACACACACGCACACACTCACCAACTGCCATTTAAATTGTAATGTTTTTTTTTGTTTTTTTAAGATTCAAGCGGATACGCACAAGTAACAATCCCTTTCCCACTCCATTGGTGTATATATCCATGGTGCCCATCCTTAGAATCAGCTAAAACGCTCTGCTGGAACAAATGTGTTTTAAGCTTTGCCTTGAACGTTGGAAGAGACTGGGGATGACGTAGAGAATCAGGCTGACCCCTCACACTCATACAATTCCTGAGGTGGTTGACTTTGCAATTAGTATTATATTTCATTTCCTAACAAAGCCATTGAGCTGCGAGGACCCCCATGTTAGTTTCCTTAACCCCATGCAGGAGGCAAACGCATGCACAGCAACGCAGAAGTACAGACGTCTTGAGTAAAGAGTGATTTTTTTTACTGAAGAGCTTGAATTCCTGTCTTGTCTTTGCAAGCACGTAGGATGTGAAATGTTTATGCCAGACTCGATCTATTCAGGTAAGCTTAAAAAATAGCCGTGTATGTCGAAATGTTCTTTTCATTAAAAAAATGGTTTAATGTCTATCTATATTTCTTTGTCTGTCTGCCTGTCTGTCTCTCTGTTTGTATGTCTGTCTATCTCTCCCTCCCTACCCCTCTCTCACACACAAACACACACATACACACGCACATACATATACATATACACACACATACACAGAGAAATGCACACACACTAATAACGTTAATCCACACTTATAATCGGATTTCTGTAGAAGCTGATCCACGTTGTTGTATGATGACAACATTTAAACAAGATTTTTTTCTTATTAAAAATATATATTTTCCATCTTCACCGAGAACACGATCGGATGTATTTTTTGTGCCTGACGTTAGATTGAGAGTTCCAGACAAGTAAGTCATCAAGACACAAACAAGTAAGCAATTTCCTCACCCACCCACCCCACTTCAAATAAAAGTATAAAAAAAAAAATAAGTACATGGATTTTAAAATATCCCCACAAATATTAACATATATCAAAACTGGCGAAGGTGGCTTAATTTATTGTGTCATCACATGGAAGTATGACTTTGATACACATCCTGTCCTATACAGATCTGGAGATCTCTCTCATTGCAGTAATCCCAAAGATACGGCTGTGTAGCTTGGGAATCCCATTGATGTCAAAATCCATGTCAAGCTCTCGGATCCCATTGTATGCGCATTTTCATCCACTTTCAGTGCTCAGGAACATTTACCAAGATTAGCGACTAACGAATATTTTGAAAACATGGAACGAAGATTAATACACTATACTTAGTGTAACATAGCAGTCAATACATGTATAGGAAAATTGGAAAAACAAGATGATGACTCGGGGTCTGCAGACACCCAATGCAATGTGTTAGTAAATAGCTCCGATCTTATTGTCCCAAAAATTATTTCGTGCACAGATATATTATTTAGCACTTGATTATCAATGTTGAGTGTCGTCATAACATCACGATAGGTATTAATTTTGTAACGTGCTTTCGAGCTTGAAACTGGCATTGTCTATGACCTAATCTTGTGAGAATTCTCTAGTTCTTTTTCTTGTTTTAAAATCTTGTATCTAAAGAGCTTGCTCAAAATGATGTCTTCTTTTAACGTGACGCAGACGTGTACGTAGCATATGAACTTCGCTATACGGTTAGGCTAACTTTGATATCTTTGGAAATCACAAACTTCAAACACAGCGCCAGATGCGCCACCTGCTTTTGATATGGACCCGGCTTTGCGGAAATGAAAAGGAATAAAGAAAACCCTTATCTAACTTTCCTCAAAAAGTTGATCCCCTTTTCCCTATAATCTTGTGAGATTAAGAGAGAAACGTTGAACATACTGATAAATTGCAGTCTTTGTTCATCTTCACAGGAAGAAAACTGAAATATCTACGAAAATTAAAATTGGCTCGTCCGTGTATTAATGCAATTAGTTAGTCATTGTTTATAGGGTCAGCATGAATGCAGCTGCTTCCTTCATAATTGTAATGAGAAATTGTGCGGTGTGGCCAGATGGCTCAGTTGATAGTGAGCTGGTTTCCAATGCCGAAGGTCGCGGGTTCGAACCCCGCGTATGTACGAGACTTTTCAGGACCCCGAGGGTTCTCTCCGGGTACTCTGGTTTCCTCCCTCCTTTCAATAATGGTAATTGGAGGCAATCAATCAAAAAATTTCAACAATAAAAATTATTTTTTATTCCGATTTCTGTAATAGTGATTTCTTCCGATCGCCGAGCTTTAAGTTCGAATGAAGAAAATGCGCGTGATAGCACCCTGTATAATAATAATAATAATAATAATAGTTATTAAGTTATTATTATTATTATTATTATTATTATTATTATTATTATTATTATTATTATTATTATTATTATTATTATTATTATTATTATTATTATTATTACTATTATTATTACATAAAATAGAACACGAAATAATGGAATGATAATAAGCTTATCAAGTTTTTCTTGAAGCTGACATCATTTCGTGTCGCCAGATTAACGTTGAAAGGAACGATTGGTTACAGTCATAAATCTTCTTGTTAAATAATATATTTAAAAAAAAAAAAAAGCTCTCTTTATAACCTTTAGTTAACGGATCGTTTTGAGAAGAGAAAGCAAATACAAAATCGACAAAAATTCACGCTGAGTTGCTTTAAACTCATTGGTGCATTGCCTGCGGTTGTTGCCTTCAGAATCAAAATGTTGTTCTTCTTCACCGGAGGCAAACCAGGTTTATATCTATAAAATGAACTGGTTTTAAGAAAGTTCAGTTAGGCCCTATGCTTGCGAATACAACATTAAGAATTATATACCATTACTATTATTATTTACTGCGATCCCGTTTTTTAAGGCCATACTACCTTAGATATAACATCCTTTGTTTTTCACATTCTTCGAATGTGTGTGTGTGAGTGTGTGTGTGTGTGTGTGTGTGTGTGGGTGCGCGCGCGCGTGCTTGCCTATCATCACTTAAGTTTGCCTGTCCCTTGTGTGTAATTTTATTTGGAGGTAAGTTGTGTGTACACATCGTCTCTACGAACCGAGCAGCGCTTTCTAGGGTTAAATCAGATTTGCAGCACAGACAAAGACATGCGACGCCTTCAAATCCAGATTTGAGGGAGATTACACTCGACAGTCACCAACTTCACCGATGAAGTGAAAACTTGCCAAACGTCTAGTCAGATCATGGCTGTTCAAACAGTTGTATCGCACAGACCCTCGTGGTGTAGAAATAAGACGCATTTCAAATGTAAGCACCGGACAAACACTGAAAACTGCAGCACTTAAAGTATGAAAAAATGTCACAGTCCCAGCATATGAACAACCTGAACTCGGTTTCTAAGAGTGATCGAAGAGTCTTTGCTTTTGAATTACCTGCATGTCTTAGCAGTTGGGGTGGTCTTGACTGTTGTCCGGCAGCACCAAGGTGGAGGAGAATAAACACCTCATATTACCGGACAATACCAGAGACGTGGGCTTACATGACACTGACGCACGTTGCCTGCTCAATCAATCGTTCAATCACCACTTCATTGTCGCTCAGATTTCGTTAGCTTAGCCCTGGTATGGTGCGGTGGTCGTTCAGTAACGTCATAACATCCTGCTGGTTAGTAGTAGTAGTTCAATGTTTCGTGAAGTTTGTGTTTTGGGGCCACGATTGTTTAGGCAACCAGATATCACATTGACCTTAGCAATGCTAGGTACTGGGTAATGTAATGTGTTGAGTTTCATATTAATGAATATATATGTACAAGGGAACTAACTCCTCACTAATCGCGGCACTTACGCAACGCCAGAGTTATCGTTAGAGGCTGGCTACCAACATGGCGATCATCATCAACCCATATTTCCGTATGAATACAAAATCAGTCTGAACACATCAATCAGTGTTGTTTACTTATTGTATGCTTGACATCCACGATTCACGCTGCACACCACCAACAGTACTCCAAACATTACATTGGCGACGAGGATGGGAACCTATGTGTTCATGATAGCAATATCTTTCACCTTTTGTATCAGCCTCATTTATTTATGTTTGAGTTAACAACCTACTAACTAATGCAAGAATTCTTTGCCAATCCCAATTTATATTTATTCTTTAATATTAAAACAAAGGGAAGGAAAAGAAAAAAAGATTGTAATTTTGATCACATGCATTTTTCATCCAAGGAAGGAGGTGATGTAATGACTGTGTTGAGTTTCATATTAATGAATATATATATATATATATACAAGGGAACTAACTCCTCACTAATCGCGGCACTTACGCGACGCTAGAGTTATCGCTAGAGGCTGGCTACCAACATGGCGATCATCATCAACCCATATTTCTGTATGAATACAAAATCAGTCTGAACGCATCAATCAGTGTTGTTTACTCATTGTATGCTTGACATCCACGATTCACGCACCACCAACAGTACTCCAAACATTACAGGTAACATAGGAAATATGCAGTCGATTCGTTGGATAACATGGTACAGAGGAGCGGATTTTAGCGATATATTAGACCCCCAGTTATTAGCTGTGCTTTTAGCTTTTTATCATTAGCTATATGACATGTATTATCACTATTTGGAGTTATAAGCCATCATGAAGATCTGACAGCAAGTGATTTCTTCTCCGACTGCGCGAGCGTTAAAGCCGAAACATGACGTCATCACCTTTATGTGGGACTTCGTAGTTTGTATTAAAAAACAACAACAACAACAACAACAACAACAACAACAACAACAACAACAACAACAACGTGTTTCCTGTTTGTAATTTCGTTAGTCATTGTTTATAGGGTCCAGCGGACCGCTGAGATCCGAATCAGGATTACTCAGGTTTAATGAATTATAACTACTTGTACTATTGTATGTGCATGGACCTGGTCACTCGTACACTATTAAGATTATACAATATAGGTAAGGTTAATCCTTACAAACACTCTTTCTGCCAGAAAATGACACTCCACGACATATTGAACTTGCAGGGAGCTTAAAGCAACGCGCCTTCTAAGAAAACACGCGCGGAAGTACTATTCATCTAGAAGAGCAATAGTTTCTGATTTGCTCACTGCGCTTCACTGGTTTTGCCATTCACGCGTTGAAAGCACAGTTTTTGTTAACATAGACACATACGTGTTTAGGTGATACGCAAACAAACGGTTCATCACCTAAAACTACGCACGACCTCACGCACACACGCACATTGGCCTATATACACGCAAGCATGCACACGTGGATACGCATGCACACATACAAGCGCACACATGCACACACGCACACATACAACACACACTACATACATACACAAACACACACACACACACATATACATAAACACGAACTCTCTCGCATTTGTTTTCCTCACTCGTCTACCGTATCGTATACAATTTCTCCCTTTATCAGGTAATTGCAATTGCTCTCTGTTACTAGCAAACAATGAAGTATCACTACCGTACTCTTTTCTTATGTTACAGGACCTCAGCTCAGCAGCTTCACAAGTATTATTTTCGACTTTCTTCTACTTAGTCTTCTTACATTTTCCCTCTCCCTCCACCCCCTCTCCTCCCCCCCCCCCAACACGCCCGCTATGCACAAAGGCGTGGCGGTCACGTGCTGCATGAATAACACAGCGTGCTCGAGTTTGAAAATGGTGAAGTACTGTGCTGCGTTTGGATGTTCTAACTCCGACGTAAAACCTTTATGCAAAGAAAAGAACATTTCCTTTCATCGATTTCCACTGAAAGATGAAATATTGATGAACTCTAAACTGAATGTCAGTGACAAATCGCTCTTTAAAAAAGCCTGTCCCCTGATAATAATTTGTCTGTAATCATTACTGCACGAATGTGCTATGTTCAAAACATCAGAATATACCAAAATGTCGGTAAATTAAAAAAATTTAAGCAGCATTGGAGTACACGCGAGCGAGCTAAAAGAAGCCATGACCGCTTTGTTATTCCCGCGCCACGTGACCATGCCGCCGACTTGTGCATAGAGCCCATTGCTCTCCGACTTCCAAATACTGCAGTATGTCCCTAGCGGTGTCAAGGATCACTTCGCTATAGCGTAAAGTGTTCCCGCTAATCCCTGCAGAATAACACAAACCCGCCAACAACTGTATAGGCAGGTATAGGGTCTACACGAGAAAGAAGGAAGGGACGTCAGTGGCTATGTATTTACAGAGGTTTTGCTTAGCCTGTAAGAAAGTACGAACAAAACAAAACTACTCTCGACAACACACAAACGCACACACACGCCAGCTGTGTGTAGTACTCAAGTGTCAGGTGATCCTCTAACTTGCATCTGTGCTGCGTTGGAAACCCGTCAACTGGCAAACTCAACCATAGCTCTTTGGTCCAGTTCTCTCTGCTGTACAGTGTTGTTGCAAAAGCTGGACTTTACCGCGACTGTAGAATTAGAAGAAAACCATCAAAACACAACAGCCCCATCCAGACGTTTTAAATGAAATGCTACTACAGAATGCTGCCGAATCGTTTATATAACATGAACGCAAGACCACCCAAAGGGTCTGGACACGTCACTTTGCGGGCCCTCGAAAACCACTCCTTGCCACTGTGAAAAGGTGAAAGCTTGTGTAGAGCAAATGGGGTGATGATGATGATGATGATGATGATGATGATGATGAACACTTGTATAGCGCGATTCCATCCAGGCCAAGTAAGCATGCTCGGTGCGCTGGGGGGGGGGGGGAAACCTGTTTTGGTCACTGATTAAAAAGATGTGTCTTCAGCTGACGCTTGAAGGCTGCTTTAAATTGGAGCTACACTGACGTAGCGAGAGAGGAAGTCTGTTCCACAGGAGAGGAGCTGCACATTCAAAAGACTTTGCTCCAAAGTTCTTTCTCTTATGTCGATCGACACTTGGCACAGAGATCTTGCACTGTGAGCTAGACCGAAGAGGAGCATGCCAAGGGAGGAGTTCTTGCAGGTACTTGGGTGCTGATCCTTCCTTGCATCCAAACACAAGGGAAAGTATTTTATGTTCAATCCGCTTTTCAACGGGGAGCCAATGAAGTTCCTGAAGAACTTGTGTAATATGCTCATGAGTCTTAGCTTTTGTCACAATCCGAGCTGCTGTGTTTTGAACTTTTTGTAGCCTCTGCAGCTGGCACTTGGGCAAGCCCCAAACACAGCTGTTGCAGAAGTCCAAGCGAGACTGGATGAGCGAAACAGCAAGTGTGTTGGCCGTTTTTCTGTCCAGATCTGGCCTAAGTTGACCCAGTGTTCGCAGACCAAGGTAGCATGATCTGACTGTGGCGCTGACCTGAGGCACCATGGTGAGGCCGCTGTCCACAAGAAGACCAAGGTCTCGTACTGTGCTGGACACCGGAATAGTCGAAGAGCCAACTTGGAGGGAGTCCACAGATACCTTTCGACGACAGGCATCTGAGCCACACAGTAACACCTCTGTTTTCTCATCATTTAATTTTAACCTGTTGGAGAACATCCAAGACTTGATCTCCCGACAACAGCTTTCGAGACTCTGGATTTCCTCTGACGTGGAGGATGCGCTAGGATGAAATGCTTTGTACAGTTCACTGTCATCCGCAAAGAGTTTTCGGCTGATTCCAAAGCTTTCAATGATTTTACCAAGCTGGGTAGTGTACATGGAGAATAATATTGGCATGAGAAGCTGACCACTAACCAAGATATGAATTTGAACAAAACTTGTCCAGTGGTTCTCGAGATATGACGTGCAACTGACCGATTTACTGACAGACAAGACCGACTGACGGACATTTGGATCAATCTGATTTCCAACTATGTCAAGGTATTTATAATTAGGTCTGGAAATTTAAAAAAAAAAAAGCATTACGTTAGTGTCAGTTTTTTACGTTATGTTCCCAGCTTGATCCTTTGAGCTACAACAATGTAGACATGAACTGTTGTTTGTTGTGTTGGCTTGCTGAGTAATCCTGTTTGAGTGGCTTGCTTTGCGACAACCTCGTAATGTAAAGCATTATTTAATCCTAGGCATTCTTTTTCTCCAAAGGGTCGAAAAACGCGCTTCAGCGAAGGGGCGTTGATTCTGTTGAACATATTTTTCACCCTGGGCTTAATTAAAGCGAGCCAGGATAGATCGTCCTCTTCGACTGTGTTGAAACGAGCAGCTGGACTATAGGATACTCATCTATAATTACCCTAAGCTCTATATAATATAATATTGATCGTAGTTCATTCCAAGAGCTTCGCACTTTTGGGCAGCTTTTGCGGCTTTGTTGCGCTAGATTTAATATGCACTTACTGTTTTATGATTGGACTTAACAAATTTTTTTATACCTGGCGATAAAAACGGAAAAGTGATCAAATTATACAATGTAATGGGGTTTTTCTTACAACCTTAGTTCGCCTCGTGTTGTTCATTGTTTCTCCTGTTCGAATAGGGTTTGGTAACTGGAAATTGGAATAGGGTATTGGATAGCGCAGTGGTTGGAGCACTCTCTACTGTGTCGCAAGTCAAGCACCGTCCAGTGCGGTTAGCACTTGGATGGGTGACCGCAAAACGTGAAGCGACAAATAACAACGCCCTCAGTTGACTCAACTGTGACTGAGCGAGGGATAGAGATGGGCATCACCCTCAGTACGCTGGCCCAAGATAAGTGTGATCTCCAACATCACGCTCCCCTACGGCCACAAGGCTATGGGACTACCTTTACCTTTACCTTTTAACTGGAAATTGATTTATTTCTGATTATTACCTTGGTTTCTTCCATTCATTTATATCTATAGCCAATCGTGTGATTGGTTGTTTTTATTAAGGTATGCTTTACTGAAATAATATGACCAAATAAAATTTAAAAGCACAATTATGTTAAACAGCCCATTAACATGTCGACTGATATTTCATATACGTCGTCATGTGTTTGTTTAACACTGAAAACTAAAATAAAAAAAATCTAAATTTGTCTGTTTGGTGAAATATGTTGTGTGTATCATGTAAAAGTGTGTACTCTTATAATTAAATACACTCAAACAAACGCCTTCACACATATCACACACACGTAAATACACGTTCACACAAACACTAACCCACACACACGCACAAATACAAACATCACATAGAAAGCCACTTGATTATGACTTTTAAAAAAGCGTTAAAATTAAGCACTTCGTTACAATGGTTAAGGAACCGTTCGAAACACTTTAAGGAAATAAGAAGGCAAAGGTAGGGGAAGGTATTAAGCCCTTGAGAAAGTAATCTAGGGCATTGCTGCTGCCTCATGACTTGTAGGGTTCTCAACTAAAAACAATCTCTCGCAGCTGGATATAGCAATTATTAAAACAGCTATTTTTTGCCGAAAGTGTTAAGTCGGCACATGTGTTTCTTAACGTACCGCGGATCGTTTCCTATGAGGAGCGGTGTAAGAGAGTACTTTCACGCCCCCGCCTTGGATTGATCCCCAGGGATCAGATGAGATACTCCGAAAATGGCGTGTTGGATTCCCCTCCCCTTAACAGATTGTCCCCCCCCTCTACCCATTTCCCCTAACCAATCCAGAATGTTCCTTCTTTTCCATTTTCTAAAGTCCTTATCCACTGGACAGTTTTCGAAGACCAGAGGGGGTCAAAGAGGCCATTTTCTAGGTACCTGTAATTTTGATCTCCGGGAGTCGGTGTGTGTGCGTATGGGTGTGTGTGTATGTGTGTGAGAATATACGAATACGAATGTTTTATTCAGTATAAGGCCTATGCCCCCTATTGAAGGGGTGTGTACAGTGAATTTTCAAACAAAATATACATGTACAACAAATACTCAATCAGAGGAAACAAATCAGTAAATCTTACGAAATTGCTGTCTCCCTCATTTTAAACGCTTTGTACAAAAATATACATAACTTTCGAACAGTTTCTTGGCTTGTCGATGACAGAAGAATGTTAAAGCTAAATGCGTTTGGGTTTTTAATAAACTTAGCAGCAATAAATTGTTTTCTCAAATTTTCAAAAAATGGACAGCGTAATACAAAATGCACTTCGTCCTCTCTTGATTCTTTACACAAGGGACATAATAACTCACTATCAGTCACTTGCCGATAGCGGTAATGATGAACATCTGACACACCAAAACGAAATCTAGTCAAAATAAATTTCAGATGCTTATCTATATTCGATTGCAGATAAACTGATATATAATGCATAGAAAGACTGAACATTCTATAAAAAGCAAATCTATCACTATTACTAACATGTTCATTCCAGTTCTGCCACCTACAATCAATCAAGCGTCCTTTAAACGCACGTAAAAATTCTTTCATGTTACCAACGCTTTGGTTCATCCATACATAGCCAAAACCATTCTCACAAAGACATGATCTTACCTTAGAAACCCAAGTAATCATACCTCTAGCATCTAAATTATACAGCATTAAATAAGCTTTCCTCGGAATTCTATGAGCTTTCATCTGTGATAATCTTAACCAATAACGAACACAATTAACAACAGAATTAATAGGGATAGGGTATCTGTTAAGTTCTCCGTATACAAGGTCATTAGGTGTACGCATATCTACAGCCAAAAACTTTTTTTAATGCGAACAAATGAACCTTTTCACAATTTTGTGCTGCTTTCTCCAACCCCCAAAATTCATATCCATACTGCATAATAGGCTGTGTTTGAACATCAAAAAGCTTCAAAAACAATTCTAATGAATTGTTGTTAAATGCATTTAGTTTCTGTATTACACAAATAAGTGCTTTTTTAGCTCTACTAGCTAGATCTTTATATGGTGCTGAAAAGCTAAGTCTCGTTGAAAAATAAATACCCAAATATTTATAAGCATTTACATCCGACATAATATTATCCTGCCGTCCTTTTAGATTTTAATTTACGCACTGCAAACAACACGTCTTCGCCTGATATAGGCCTATTAAACTCAGAACCATCATCCTCAGCTCTTTTATCAGGTGCGATAAACGTATCCCCAAGATCATCTTTTCAAGCAGTGCTTTGAAGTGTACAAACCATTCACCTACAGTTATTTGATTTCTAGTGCTTTTTTCTTTGGCATAATATTATGAACTGTGTCCCAAAATCCATGTTGTTTATTAATTGACTTCATGAACTTATCCATCATATCCTTATTGTACTGCTTTATCTTATTAAACAACATATTTTTATATTCCCTCCTCAGTTTACAGAAAGCAACACGATCCTCAGATTTTAATGAACGACGAAACCGTGTTAACATATTACGTAATTTTCTTCTTGCAGTCTTACACTCAAAATCAAACCAGTCCTGTACTTTCTTGCTTCCCTTTAAAACAATTCGTTTTTTCATGCAGTTCGCTAACTCATTAATACAGTCATTAAACATTGTGAGAGCCAGATCAATATCACGGTCAATCATTTGCATTACTAAGTCTAATTTATTATGAGCTTCGTCTGTAGCAAAACCATTCTTATATACATCACCAAGATCAGCATTCCAGACAAATTGTTCAATTACAATGTCATCTAAAACAGCCGGCTCTACAGTATTTTCTTTGGGAAAAACAATGGAAAAGGTAACAGGCATATGGTTGCTTTCCGTGCGAGCTAATACATTTAAACAACAATCATCAAACACAGAGGCTAAGAGATCACTTGACATTAAAAAATAATCAACAACACTGCTTCCTGCATCACAGATGTACGTAAAGCGTCCTTCACGGTCACCATGACACGTACCATTCAATATACACAAATTCAATGCAGTGCACACATTTAGCAACGACTTCCCAAATCCATTCAAAACGTTATCTTGAGAACATCTTCCATAACTAACAATACTTCTTTCACACGAAATTTCAAAGCCGACTTCAACTATAACAGATTGTGAAACAGAACCCGTTCTTCCATTCAGATCACCACAGATCAGAAGATAATAGCCATTGTTTAAAAGTGCGTGATCTAACGAACAGTTTTCTAACAAAGAAATGCAGTCTCCATCAACACCCACAAACTGATAATATCTGGTTGGTTGGTTGGTTGGTTGTTTTATTAACGTCTTTTTTCATCAAGATGATAAAGACCATACATACAGATTCACGCATTTAAACAGACACATATAAACACATACATACACACAGGGAATATTAATATCTATCTAACAGAACAATAACAATTTCAGTTAAATAAAACGAGCGACTGGAGAATTGATTAAAGCTTTTGCCAATCCCACACTTAATTCATTACTAATGTTTTTAACTGATGTTATAGTATTTACTTCAAGGGGCAAAAGAGGATGGATCTGAATACAATCAAATAATATATGTTTTAGAGTTAGAGGTTCATCACAAATGCACTTTACATTTTTACAATATTTGGTTTTAATTGAATTTAATAATATTCTGTTTGCCGTAGATGAAACTGATCTGGGAAATCCACGAAGATTTGTATAGTTTGTATAGAACTGAAGTTTCTTTACAGGATCATTTTCAATATTATTTTGAATTTCTTTGGAAGACAGATTTAATTTAATTGATAAGGAATTAATATTTAATGCACCTAATTTTGCAGCATGATCAGCCCAATCATTATATAAAAATCCACAATGTGATGGAATCCAACAAAAGGTCACTTCAGTACCACTAATTATCAATCCATGAATAATGTTCTTAATCTCAAAAATAATTTCTTTTCGTTCACAGTTAATATTAGCTTTTAGAGCATCTAAAACAGATAGAGAATCTACGCATAGAACTATACTAAATATATTCAGACATAAACTAGAAATTTTATTTAGAGCCATTAATATAGCAATTAATTCCGCAGTAAAAATAGAATAGCCTTTTCCTATATAAAAAGATTCGGATATTTTCAAATCTGGGATAACAAAAGCAGCTCCTGTTTCCCCTGTTTCTAAAACAGATCTGTCAGTGTATACTTTTAAAGTTTCTGAATATTTCTCACATAAATGATTCCGAACTTCAACTGCAAGAAGGTTCTGATTTTGACTCTTTTTTTCATTACAATAATGTATATCATAATGTGCTGTTTCAAGTTCCCATGGAGGAACTGGTGATATTATATCTGATAATATCTAGACCCTTCAGGTGGTGCGTATGCACAATCACTATAACACATCCTTATCAACACCAAACAGGCTTTTGTCAATCACAAACAACATAAAATGTCCAGTCTTTACTTCAATACACTTAACAAAAGGCACCATTTCATTTTTAATAAGGCAAATTACTCCACCTGACGGTCTTCCAGCATCCGACAACTTTACAGACGGCTGACTGGGAGGACGCTATTCGAGAGCGACTAAGCACGAAAGCGTCTGATCACGCTTGTATATTTAAAAAGAAGGCGTTTGACCGAGTCTGGCATGCAGCTCTATGGGCAACAATGAAAGTGTACAACATCAGCCCTAAAATTATTGAAGTCATCAAAAGCCTGTATGACAAGGCTACCAGTGCAGTCCTCCACAACAGCGCCATCGGAAACTGGTTCAGAACAACAATCGGTTTGCGTCAAGGATGCCTACTCTCTCCAACACTCTTCAACATCTTCCTAGAGTGCATCATTGTAACGAAAGGGGTTATATCAAGAATTGCGTGTATGCGTGCGTGAATATTCTGCGTGTTCTCCCGTCTCACACTCCCTAACTCTCAAGAATTCTTTTGTCGTCACACCCCCTTTCTATTACCAGAAAATAAACAATAATCAACAAAGCTCATACGAGTACATACAACCCAATCAATAATATGGAAAATATGTATATATATAGTTTTGGTACTCACGTACTTTGTAGAAACAATCCGTGAATTAATATATCATTCACAAATCACACACATAAAGTTCCAAGGAAATAATCCGGGAGATTGTACACTGATCTCACAAACCCACAAATAATTCTCAGTCAGAAAATCCAAATGTCACCAGTCACAATAAACCAATATCGATCTGGTCAGTTAATCCAAGTGTCAATAGTCACAATAAACACCAATGAGGTCCCAGTCCCGTCGACAGAGAGAGTTATTTCCCAGAGTTTCACGGAGGCTATGAATCGCTATGTCTTTCCTTTGTTTTAAATCCTCTGTCTCTGTCCATGAATATTTCCTTCGTTCCTTTCAATGTCTCCTCATCCTTATCTCTATCTGTCTCCTCTCTTCACCTCCTTCAATAATTCCCCCCAGCCGCTGTCGCTGCTACTGCTACTGTGGCCGCTGTCACCGCTGTGGCCGCTGTTGCTAATGTGGCCGTGGTTACTGCTGCTGATGATGCAGCAGTGGTTGCTGCTGCTGCTGATGTAGCAGTGGTTGCTGATGTAGCAGTGGTTGCTGCTCTCGTCTTCTTCTTCGTCTTCTTCTTTGGCTTCTTCTCTGGCCCCTTCGTCTCCTCCGTCTTCTTCTCCTTCCTCTTCTCCCTCTTCTTCGCCTTCTCGTCTTCTTTGGCTCTTCTCTTGTGATATCCTCTTCTTCTTCTTCTTCTTATTCTTCTTCTTCTTCTTCTTCACGACTTCTTCTCCTTCTCCTTTACTTCTTCTTTCTCATTCTCTTTCTCTTTCTCTTCTTCTTCTGCTTACTCTCATTCTTCTTCTTCTTCTTCTTCTTCTTCTTCTTCTTCTTCTTCTTCTTCTTCTTCTTCTTCTTCTTCTTCTTCTTCTTCTTTCTCTCTCTTTGCCTCGAGGCCCCTCAGCCGGAGACTTCTGAAAACATACAAGTTTTCCCCACTAAATATCTCGATACATAGACTTTTCTGTATTACCACATATACCTTTTCTCTCTCTGTGACAGGATCAGACCAGCAACATATGATTCAAATCTCATATGTGTAGAACACAGTTCACACATACGTTAAAATTGTAAAACTAATTATAACACTTATTATTACATTCTTGCCGCTAATTACTTTCATTCACAAAAATAAATATAATACTATACATTGCAAGTTGAGGTTTCAACCTCAAATCAAATACTAATCCAATTTCAATTCGTTACTCAAAAATAATATACAACGATCCACTATCTCCATCACCACCCTAATCCATCCTTCATACTAATAACAAAATTATTTATTATTAATTCTTATTCCACAATAAGTAGAATATAATCATGGTTAACTATTCTTATGTTTATAATACAATATTTCAATGATAAACAATATATATACCTGCAGACGCAGCTGCCAGAAGTACAAACACAACCACACTGTGGTACACACCAGAAGAGACTGCTACACGTTTGAATGTGATTGGCCAGTCGTCACATGACTAGCTCAGCCAATCAGCATTCAGTTTTTCAATAAAAAAAAACTATTATTTATGTCTTCACACAGGAATAGACTACAATACACCAAAAAGTCATCGGACCGAAATAGTATAAAACCGGTCCGTGACAATACCCCCTTCCTGCAAAAAGAAAACGCCCGAGTTTTCTAAATTTTATCAGAAATAAAAAATTACTACAATCCATGTCCGACTAAACTGTACAAACAAGCGAAAAGAGATAACTGGTCATTAGCACTTATCTTAAACACAAACATATTGTATTAAGAAATCAGCCAAAGCGCAATAAATATCCAAAATATGCAGTTCAAGTTCAAGCATGTTACCGTGATACAGAGAAATCAAAAATCAATAAGGTACATAACAGATCATATTACAGTATTCAATTTGATTTGCAGCATTAAATATACAATAGCAGAAATATATACAAAGCATGTTCATTTTTCACAGATGCTATGGAATACCCTGATGATAGTGTCTGGTTTTGGCTACAACTGTTTTGAAGTATTCTTGAGCAATTTTGCAAGATTCTAGGATCTTGTCGGTGACGAGTTTAAGCTGAATAGTGTCAGGGTAACGTGTTACCATATCAATGATGCTGAGTATGCATTTGTGACCTTCCTCAGACGGCGGAGAAATCGGTTCTACCAAATCAACTGTAACTCGTTTGAATGGTTCTGAAACAGTTGGCATCTTTTCAAACGCAACCGGTGGAATACAATGTCTCTTGTCTTGAGCACGAGTAGTGACACAACAAGTATGACCTTGATCTTGGCTGAGTGTGGAAGCACCCGAAAAAGGGTCGGACACACCTGGTAAATTCCCTACAATCAAATCGGCCACTGGTTGATCAATGACACAACACAACACAGTGCCAGAGAAAAACGGAGTGTCAACAGGCACTTTGGCCAACGGAAATTCCTCAATGTTTCCGCCGAATGTCAGACATTTGCCCTCTTTGCCAGTGTACTGGTCGTGCGAAACCAGTCTCTTGCGAACTCCACAGATAGTAGCACCTGTGTCTCTGAGCACACTAGCTTTGAGGCCATTTACGGTACCTGATGCTAGCTTGGGTTGACCACAGTTTTCATCACCAACTGAGCAAATGACTTCCGTGCCAGTTTCTTTTCCGGGTGAGCCATGCGAAATGCTTCAGCACTGTCTATCAAAGCCGCGAATTTTGTCAAATTTCTTTCTTTCAAAAACACGGCGAGATCTCTCGAAACAGAAGCAATAAACTGCTCACACAAAATCAGATTCCATAGTCCATCAAAAGTCTTTTCACAATCTGACAGTTGGATCCATCTTTCCAACAAGTGAGAAAAACGCTTTGAAAAAGTTACAAAACTTTCCCCCACTTCAGGCCTAACTGATCTGAATTTTTCTCTGAATCCATCTGCAGTGCACTGAAATTTCTTAAGAAGTTCTTGCTTAAGATCATCATATGAAACTGTACCGGTAGCAGACACAGAATGATACACAGCTAAAGCCGGGCCTTGTAGCAGTGCAGTTAAGTAAACAACCCATTTACTGCTATCATAATTAAGAGCTTTAGCATGCGCTTCAAATCGGTACAAAAAAGAATCAATGTCATCCCTATCTTCTTTGAAAACAGGTAGTTGGGGCAACTTCGGAAACGACGGGTTAGAGCTCCGAGTCCTAGGCGTAGTGTTCTCGCTCTGCAACTCAGCCTGTTTTAACTGAAGTTCAATCTCTTTTTCCTTTAGCTTAAGGCTTTGTCTATCAAATTCCATCTGATAATCCATCTTCAATTTCCTTTCCTCTCTTTCCTCTCTTTTAGCATCCTGTTCTAACTGCAATCTTTTAGCATCCTGTTCTAACTGCAATCGTTTTTCCTCCCTTTTAGCATCTTGTTCCTGTTTAACCTTTTCCTGTTCTCGTTCTTTGGCCCTATCATGTCTTTGAAAGCACTGCTCAATGTACTGCTGTAGCTTTTCGTCAGCAAAACCTAACTTCTGGGCTTGAGTCAAAAACGAATTAAACAGAGTCTCATATTCCTCAGCGGAAGCCATGATCAGTTGAATTCAAAAGAAAATAAATTACTAAAAGTAAGAGAATGCAAGTGACAAGTCCACGACTAACCTTAGGTTTGATACAAGTTTAACAATTTTTTTTTTAAAGTTTCACAAGGCCAGAAATATTACAAAAATCAAAAACGAATTCAAGTTTGACAAAAGAAAATTATTCAAAATCGAAGCAAGCGAAGTTTGTCAGATGAAAAGTATTTCGAAATCAATGCAAGTTCAAGTTTGACAAAATAAAATTATTTCAACATCCAAGCAAGTTTAAGTTAATACAAGGAAATTATTTCGAAATGAAAACAAATCAAAACAGCATAACATAAAAACAAATAGAACCAATGTTTAGATTATATTCAGTCTAAGCACAAGCAAGCATCAGAAAATCATATACTAAATGCAACAATTAATAACAACTACCAATATTTAAATCTAAATTATGACAGGTGACATTTTATAAGTAATTTGTTTTGAAATGAAAACAAAACAAACCAAACAAATAATAATAATAATAATAAAACACTATACTAAATAAACAAACAACGACAACAACATCACAACACAACAAAGAGAGAACTAAAATTCTAAACTAATATCGGTACAATAGAATCCAAGAAATCAATAGAAAACAACTAAGTTTCACTTCGGCTAGAAAACACCGGAAGTTCCGTTAAAATGCCAAAAATAAATCCTAAACACCTACAACAACTAAAATAGGGATGTGACAACTATAACTATACAAGACAGGATCCTAAGAAGTATAGAAAGAAAAATAAAACAATACTGAATAGCTGAACTAGAATTAGAAATATAAATACAACAGGAAGAAAAATGAATCTAAGCCCTTTCTGATCCCAGAACTATACAAAGAATCAGACCCGTAAGGAAAGAATCGGAGACGGGGTATAATCTATATAAACAACAACATACTACCCAAAAAGAAATGAAACAACAATTTAACAAGTCAGTTACCCAGTACACACTCCTAGCACACCAAAATTAACTGCCCAAAATTTATACAAAACCCTCCTACTGTTCAACTTATTCTTATACTTATTCAATTAACTCCCACAATGTACTCCAAATAAGATACAAAACAACTAAATAATATAATCTAACTCCCACTATCTAACTACGGGTTTCAGGGTCACCACTGTAACGAAAGGGGTTATATCAAGAATTGCGTGTATGCGTGCGTGAATATTCTGCGTGTTCTCCCGTCTCACACTCCCTAACTCTCAAGAATTCTTTTGTCGTCACACCCCCTTTCTATTACCAGAAAATAAACAATAATCAACAAAGCTCATACGAGTACATACAACCCAATCAATAATATGGAAAATATGTATATATATAGTTTTGGTACTCACGTACTTTGTAGAAACAATCCGTGAATTAATATATCATTCACAAATCACACACATAAAGTTCCAAGGAAATAATCCGGGAGATTGTACACTGATCTCACAAACCCACAAATAATTCTCAGTCAGAAAATCCAAATGTCACCAGTCACAATAAACCAATATCGATCTGGTCAGTTAATCCAAGTGTCAATAGTCACAATAAACACCAATGAGGTCCCAGTCCCGTCGACAGAGAGAGTTATTTCCCAGAGTTTCACGGAGGCTATGAATCGCTATGTCTTTCCTTTGTTTTAAATCCTCTGTCTCTGTCCATGAATATTTCCTTCGTTCCTTTCAATGTCTCCTCATCCTTATCTCTATCTGTCTCCTCTCTTCACCTCCTTCAATAATTCCCCCCAGCCGCTGTCGCTGCTACTGCTACTGTGGCCGCTGTCACCGCTGTGGCCGCTGTTGCTAATGTGGCCGTGGTTACTGCTGCTGATGATGCAGCAGTGGTTGCTGCTGCTGCTGATGTAGCAGTGGTTGCTGATGTAGCAGTGGTTGCTGCTCTCGTCTTCTTCTTCGTCTTCTTCTTTGGCTTCTTCTCTGGCCCCTTCGTCTCCTCCGTCTTCTTCTCCTTCCTCTTCTCCCTCTTCTTCGCCTTCTCGTCTTCTTTGGCTCTTCTCTTGTGATATCCTCTTCTTCTTCTTCTTCTTATTCTTCTTCTTCTTCTTCTTCACGACTTCTTCTCCTTCTCCTTTACTTCTTCTTTCTCATTCTCTTTCTCTTTCTCTTTCTCTTTCTCTTCTTCTTCTGCTTACTCTCATTCTTCTTCTTCTTCTTCTTCTTCTTCTTCTTCTTCTTCTTCTTCTTCTTCTTCTTCTTCTTCTTCTTCTTCTTCTTCTTCTTCTTCTTCTTCTTTCTCTCTCTTTGCCTCGAGGCCCCTCAGCCGGAGACTTCTGAAAACATACAAGTTTTCCCCACTAAATATCTCGATACATAGACTTTTCTGTATTACCACATATACCTTTTCTCTCTCTGTGACAGGATCAGACCAGCAACATATGATTCAAATCTCATATGTGTAGAACACAGTTCACACATACGTTAAAATTGTAAAACTAATTATAACACTTATTATTACATTCTTGCCGCTAATTACTTTCATTCACAAAAATAAATATAATACTATACATTGCAAGTTGAGGTTTCAACCTCAAATCAAATACTAATCCAATTTCAATTCGTTACTCAAAAATAATATACAACGATCCACTATCTCCATCACCACCCTAATCCATCCTTCATACTAATAACAAAATTATTTATTATTAATTCTTATTCCACAATAAGTAGAATATAATCATGGTTAACTATTCTTATGTTTATAATACAATATTTCAATGATAAACAATATATATACCTGCAGACGCAGCTGCCAGAAGTACAAACACAACCACACTGTGGTACACACCAGAAGAGACTGCTACACGTTTGAATGTGATTGGCCAGTCGTCACATGACTAGCTCAGCCAATCAGCATTCAGTTTTTCAATTAAAAAAAACTATTATTTATGTCTTCACACAGGAATAGACTACAATACACCAAAAAGTCATCGGACCGAAATAGTATAAAACCGGTCCGTTACAATCATGTCAGATGCTCTTGCAGACCATGAAGGCACAGTCAGCATAGGGGGTAGAGCAATCTCCAATCTTCGTTTTGCAGATGACATTGATGGATTGGCTGGAGAGGAACAAGAACTTGAACAGCTGGTACAGAGGCTTGACACCACCTCCAGAGCCTATGGAATGGAAATAAGTGCAGAGAAGACCAAAATGATGACCAACAACACCAATGGCATCAACACGGACATCAAAGTCCAGGGCCAATCCCTCAACACAGTGCATAGCTTCAAATATTCAGGAGCCATTGTATCAGACAATGGGTTTCGACAAAAAGTCCTTTCCAGGATCGCACAAACTGCTGCCCTGACAAGGTTGAAGCCCATTTGGAAAGACAGGACCATCAGTCTACATTCCAAAGTAAGACCTTGTCATCTCCATCTTCCTATATGCTTGCGAAGCATAGACCCTCACAGCAGATCTCCAACGAAGAATACAAAGCATGGAGATGAGGTGCTACAGAAGACTTCTGGGCATTTCCTATACCCAACACATCACCAAAGACGAAGTCCGACAGACCATCACACAAGCCATTGGACAACACGATGACCTGCTCACAGTGGTGAAGAAACGGAAACCCCGATGGAATGGCCACGTCACCAGATCATCAGGCCTTGCAAAGACTATTCTGCAAGGCACAGTGCAAGGAGGTAGAAGAAGAGGGAGACCGAAAAAGAAGTGGGAGGACAACATTCGAGAATGGATTGGTTTGACACTGAGCGAAGCCATCAGGCCTGCTGAGGACAGAGAAAGATGGAGTATGCTGGTTAAACGATCATCTGTGGTGCCCCTACGACCTTCGGGTT